>JBAGKK010497531.1:0-15123 GCA_037177015.1 Euceroptres primus
AGAAGCCGCGCGCAAGAAGTGTTATATATCTCCACCAATTTCTTTCGCCCCACTTTCGACCATGGCTCATTTTAAAGAGAAAAAGTCAAGCTTTTCTTTAAACATAATTTTGGAAAGAAAATTAACGGCCGCACTTGGCGAAAAACTCAAAAATATGTTTAAAATTACAAAATTAAGCTCAAATAATTTTTTATCTAAAACCATTGCCTTCAGCGTAAAGTTGATGAAAAAAAGAGACGTTCTCTTAGGGGAATTAAAAGAGGTTCACTAGGACAATAATTTCGAGGACTTTCAAGGAAATCGGAGACGAAAAGTTTTTAGGCGGGTACACTTGACGAATTTTGCCCCATATACTGTAGTGATCTCGCAGTCGATAAAATTTTGTTAATTGTAGAGGTGGCACAAAGTTTCGTCTGAAAGTATTTCATAAATTCCAGAGAAGCAGACAAAAATTTAGAAAGAGATTGTCGATAGGAGAAGCTACACTTGACAAAAATATATTTTCTGCACGACACCGACACTTTCGAGGAACTTTCAGAGTCAACGCAAAATTCTAAGATTCGATTCTTTCTTATTATAATAAGAATTTGGTCTCTTATTGCGGTCAATGGTGAAGTGAAATATTGGGAAGACATAATCTAGGAGAAGAGAGATCGAAGTGAAATATTGGGAAGACATAATCCAGAAGAAGAGAGATCGAAAATCTGACGTCTGAGTACATTCGAAGCAAACGAAACTTGATCAGACTTGCAAAAAATATATTCTCACTCACAACACTGACACTTTTGACGAAATATTAGAGTCAGCGCAAAATTCTAAGACACTATTCTTTCTTATTATAATAAGAATTTGGTCATTTATTGCGGTAAACGGCGTCGAAGTGAAATATGGGGAAGACGTGATCCAAAAGAAGAGAGATAAAAAATCTGACGTCTGAGTTCATTCGAAGCAGACGAAACTTGATCACAATTACAAACAATATATACTCGCTCACAACACTGACACTCTTGACGCAATCTTAGGGTCAATGCAAAATTTTAAGACTTTATTCTTCCTCAATATAATAAGGATTTGGTCATTTATTGCGGTAAAGAGCGTCGAATTCTAGATGGAGCTCCATCAATAATATGATGGAGAAGTTACTTGGAGATCCATCTGGCTGTCCTAAGAGATTAACTCATGTAACTGCACTATTATCGACTGGTACAGGAAAACTGAGCTAATAATTATTTTTCTTATTTATTTTAGCAAATTTTCCTTGTATACATAATGATTGATCTAAAAATACAAAAATAAGCCAGCTTTTGCGACAAGAAATGTGGACAAAATGTGTGCATTTGTAGTTCGTACATGAAATGTGCACGCGAGATTTGGAAATTTTGTACAAGTTTTTAGTTATTATTATTACAGTATTATTATACATAATTATAATATATAATATAATATATGTGCTCGATTCGCTTTTTGGACAATTTCGAGAAAAACTGGATTGAAAAATTCAAAGCACCTCATATGTCCATAGCGTCATTGACTTGCAGATGATCCAATGGCTCAGTCGAAAGCGTGCTTGGCTTAGGAGCAGAAGGTTGTGCGTTCAATGCTCGATGCCGGCATATTTTTTTCACTTCATTTAATTATATGAAAATGACCGTGCAACTTTCTGCTCCTAAGCCAAGCACCCTATCGTCTGATAGGCTATGGCCATATGAGGTGCTTTGAATTTTTCCAACCAGTTTTTCTCGAAATTGTCCAAAAAGCGCATTGAGCACATATATCATATTATATATTATAATAATACTGTTATAATTATAACTAAAAACTGGTACAAAATTTCTCAATCTCGCGTACACATTTTATGCACGAATTACAAATGCACACATTTTTTTCAGATTTTTTTTCGCAAAAGCTGCCCTATTTTTGTATTTTTAGATTATGCATTATTTCTGCAAGGAAAATTTGCTAAAATAAATAAGAAAAATAATTATCAGCCCGGCTTTCCTGTAGCTGTTGATAATAATAGTGCAGTTACAAGAGTTGATCTCTTAGGACCGCTAGGTGCATCTCCAAGTAACTTCTCCAACATATTATTGAAGCAGCTCCATATGCAATTAATTTCTAATGGATTACACTTCCACGCCGTTTACCGTAATAAATGACCAAATCATTATTATAATAAGGAAGAATAAACTCTTAGAACTTTGCATTGACCCTGAGATTTCGTCAAAAGTGTCAGTCTTGTCAGTGAGAATATATTGTTTGCAAGTGTGATCAAGTTTCGTCTGCTTCGAATGAACTCAGACGTCATATTTTCGATCTCTCTTCTTCTGGATCATGTCTTCCCAATATTTCACTTCGACGCCGTTTACCGCAATAAATGACCAAATTCTTATTGTAATAAGAAAGAATAGAGTCTTAGAATTTCGCGTTGACTCTAACAGTTCGTCAAAAGTGTCGGTGTCGTGTAGAAAAAATATTTTTGTCAAGTGTGGCTTCTCCTATCGACCATCTCTTTCTAAATTTTCGTCTGCTTCCTTAGAATTTATGAAATACTTTCATCCGAAACTTTGTCCCATCTACAATTAACAAAACTTTATCGACTGCGCGATCACTAGAGTACACGTAAGTATAATTTAATTTCATCTCCATAATAATTAAAATTAAATATACGTATTTTCCAGTGCCGGAAAAATTGGTGGTTTGGACTTAGAAAAATTTCAGAGCCAGTCGGCCATTTTCAAAGTCGTTCATCCAATACCCTTAAAAGGAGTTATAAAGTGTCAAGATGTAAGAATGTTACGAAGTTGATTGCGGTTTATTTTAACACAAATGTCAACTGAAGCTGTCTTAGAAGCTTATGGAAAAGGTTTTTTCATGGAAAAATATAAATTATTAAAACTCGCGTATTTCCGCTCCATTTATACCACGAAAGCCTCTCATCCTATTTGTGCGGAATACGAAAATTTAAAAGGTAATTCATTTAAATACAGTTTAATTCCCTTTAGAACTGCGAAGTTTCAATTCTTGATTTAAAAAACATTTATTTTATTTTATTATTGTCGAAGAAGAAAATAAACGTAAATTTTAATTAATTTTTTCTTCATTTGTTATTATTTTGATGAGAATCAGTTTCGATTATTTAATAAAAGAAGAAAATTTCTAAAATCAAGCAAGACATCAATTGGTAATGGATTCCGATCCTGAAGATGAAGAAATGTGAGAGCTAGCAACCGTGGCTGCCGAACTAAATGTGATAGACAAAGGTATTTATAAAATATTTTTAAAGTTTTTTTTATAAATTTCAAGTAATTATAAAACATTCAAAATTTTTTAATATTTATACTTTCGGTAGGATATTGTTAAAGCTTTATATAATATTTTCAGTGTATTATAAATTTGTGCAAATTTTTTCATTTTGTTGAGTATAGCTAGTAATAATTTAAAAAAAGAATGCTTTTAGTTAAGTGAAGCTTTTTGGAATAAATTCTGCGAAGGATGAAGATATGCTGATTTCTGCAGCAGAGGCATCAGAGGCATTTGAGGCTTTTGAGGCGGCAGTACTAATTACCGCGGAAGAGGTGAGAGAAGTGGTAGAAGTGAAGGACCAAACCGAACAAGGCCGACGACAAGAATGCGAAGATTTTTTAGACCATGAAGTAGAATATGATTCTAATAAATTATATGAGAACATGACCAGCTTAGCTGATGTATCCTACTGCTTCTTAGCAGCCGTCAGACTATATTGGAATGACATTCCACGACCGAAATTTCGTACGTGGTCCAACATGGTTGTCGTATCGTCCTATTCGACATTTCTGTGCAGCTGTTGGGACCTAATTTACAGCATAACACAAAGTGCCGACAATTTTGAGTTAACAGATAGTTTTTCAACTTCAGTGTGTATTGCAGAAGTCCCTGCTGGTCTCGGGCGCAGAGACATTACACTCGGTGTAATGGCAAAAGGATCTCATCTCCTTATTGAAAACACAGATGGTCTTCGTTTACCACGAGCAGTCGTGGCCGGTATCATTTTTGCAAAGCGTGTAAAAATTCGGAAAGGTACTTTACACAATCGCTGGAACAAAGTTCGTCATTCGAAAGGTTGTTTACAATGGCAATTAGCAGTAGAATTGGTGAGAAATGCAGGTTTACAAATTCCAATAGACGAATGCGGTCCAAATGAAATTTTAAAATTTCAAGAATACTTAGCTCATGAGGGAGTAGCCTTAACCATTTTTACTGCTCTAGTTTAGGTAGAGGTGGGGAACCTCTATTTGAAGTGACGCAATATCTAGAAAATAATGGTTTTGTACTATTAAAATGCGTTGATATCATGTACAATGGAGTTCGACGACATTATACACTAATTTTAAATTTGCGTGAAGCTGTTAAAAGCAAGGCATTTTGCATACAATGTTACCGACGATACGACCGAACAGAGGAACATCGATGTTCACGCACGTGTCCTCGGTGTTACGCAATATCTTCATGCATTGTTATCAACGATCTCATCCCCTCCGATCGTTGTTTACGATCTTTTGCGGTAGATGCTTGCTTTAGAAGGCATCAGCAACTGGGTTCCTACAGAGGAAATGGTCGACACAGTGTTTGCTCGATGATAACAAGTTGCACACAGTGTTTTTGTCAGATCGTCAAGGGAAAACATAAATGCGGCTCAACTTACTGTTGGATTTGTAAATGTACGCGACCTACAATCACTTCTGTTACATGGCACCTATACGAAACATAAAAAACTGTGAGCAATTCGCATTCATCTTTTATGGCTTTGAAACTCAGTAAGATATGTATGTACGAGGTGATCCTACTACAAGTATGCATATATCTTTATGTGTAGCTCAACAAGTATACACACAATGTTTAAATGATCAAGATATGTCCAAATGGTGTGCCTCGTGTGGAGTACGCGAGTTTGTTTTTTCCGCAGACCCAGTGAAACAACTTGATGAGCTAGCAACTCGACAAAGACAGTATTAAACAAATAATTTTCATTGCACAAAATGCGCTAGGATTTGATGCTCAATTCGTTTTGCGATACGTTGTGAAGAACAGGCAGCAACTTCCTACGTTAATAATGAATAGTACAAAAATTGTGGCAATGCAAATTGGACGCACTGTTTTTTTCGATGGTTTAAACTACATCCATATGCCTTTGAGTGCCCTACCAAAGTCATTTGGTCTTCAGCCTGAGTTAAATAAGGGCTTATTCCTTCACTTATTTAATACACCGGAGAATACAAATTATGTTGGGTCTTTACCGGTTTTGAAATATTACTCACCTTATACCATGTCCGTAAAACAGAGACAAAACTTTCTGACATGACATCAAGAAATGAAGGACTCAGATTACGTCTTTGACTTTAGAAAGAGCTCGTTTCTTATTGTAAAAATGATATTGATATGTTGCAACAGGCATGTCTCTCTTAGAAAACTTTTTTTGGAAAATGGTAATGTTTGTCAGTTCTCAGAAGCTACAACAATAGCATCCTCATGCTCGAAAGTGTTTCGAAAAAATTTCTTGAAAGCAAACACCATTGGAATCCTACCTTCTGACAGGTATTGCACTCGTCAGGAGGTAGGACCGTCCAAAGATTGCTTTGGCTGATCGACAGTCAGCCAAAGCAATCTAAAGGTTGTTGCTAAAGGAACGAGAAATCGGACAAAATATCGAACATACTGGACGAAAACGAGAGTTTCGATTGCCCGAGGGAATTCTCGTAGATGTATATTACGAAGACACACAGGCACGAACACAGCATGTATTAAAACTTCATGGATGTTTCTGGCACGGTTCTCTGCATTGTTATCCAGTTAATCGCGATGTTAAGCTTAAGTCAAACGATTCCATGGACGCCAAACTTGAACGCACCCGGTGTATTTCTAGTCGTATTCGTGATGTTGCTTATTTTTTAGAAGAGATGCGGAAGTGTGAACTTGAACGAATGATAGATACAAATAGTGAACGGAGAGAACTACTAAGAAATCACCCTCTTTTGGCTGAGAAACCTCTAGATTCGCGAGATGCATTTTTTGGAGGAAAAACTGGTAATACTGTAACGTATTATCAAGCAAAAGGTACAGAGACTATGCACTATTTGGACTTTTGCTCTGTTTATCCATCTATTGGTAAGTACAGTAAATTTCCCGTCGGGAATCCTGGAATATACGGAGGTGACGACTGTCAAGAACTAACAGGAATTAATAGTACTGATTTATCCAACGTTACAATTTGTGATTTTTCAAGCCCGCGAAACAGCCTCCCATTAGACTCTGTGTAAAAAGTGCTATTTTGAAATCCAGATTATTCAAAATCTGTACAGCTAAGACTTCTGGAATTTTGTACTTTAATGAAAAATAAATTTCTCTTTTATTTTGTGAAATAAAAAAGGGGTGTTAAACGCATAAGCCGCAGCGACCGGACTACTTTAACAAGGACAGAAGTAATGAAAAGAGAAAAGCGATTTATGGAATTACTTACGAGTCCAGAAATTGAATTAACTGCTTAATTACCTGTGAGTGACGATATTATGTATGCGTCGTGGCGTCACAAGGAGGTTGCCGTTGCAACCTCTATATCGAACGTTGTTATTACTACTTACAGCACAGCGCAAGCACGAATAAAATTATATAGAGTTTTAGAAAAGTTGGATCAAAAGGTGTTATTTTACGATACAGATTCCGTCATATACGTATAGCATGGAACAGCCGGTGAATATGAGCCGCCACAAGGTAATTTTCTTGGTCACCTCACGAATGAACTAAAATGATATGGTGAGGGTAGTTATATATATGCTTTCGACTCCGAAGGGCCCAAATTTTACGCTTATCGAATCCGAAAACCAGATGGCCAGGAAGTTGAAGTATCCAAGATAAAGGGTGTAACTTTAAACTAACCTAATTCCAAGATTATTAACTTTGATAGTGTGAAAGAACTCGTTGAAGGTGATGGCGAAGATCCAATAGTCTTACGTTATAATGCTATTAGATGTACAGCGTTTCATGAGGTTGTAACGTGTGCAGAGTCAAAAACTGTCCGACTAGTATGTGCAAAACGACATCACGTGGGACCAACTGGTACAGCCCTCTTCGAGGATGTCAATGAATGGATTAGGTATTTTCCCTTTATTAGTCTTTTTTTTTTGTGTTGGCATATGTTGCTGTCTGTAAAGAATATGTATATACGTTTAAATATATGTGACAACGAATAAATATATAAACATATATACATATGGTCCGATTATTTCATTTATTTCCAACGCATATGATGACTTCGGGTGTTTTCGAATGTGTTCGTTTGTTTTCGTACGCGACCGAAAACAAGACACAATGGCTTGCGCCTTGCATAATAAGCCAATTTATGTATGACCGCATTAGCTAATTGGTCGTACCCTAGGATGCTAATGCGCGTGCGCGCGCGCAACACTATTAGCTCATCTGTCTCACGCAACGTGGCCGTGGCGGGGCGTGGGGGATGCGGGAAGGGGCGCCCGGGACTAGTTCATCTAACTTGATATGTACTTCTTCAACGTAGCACATAAGGTAGTATATAAAAAATGGATACAAGGTGAAAACATCCATGAACCTCAATGATTTGTGGTCCAACTGGTTGCGGAAAAACGGTTTTTGTTAAGAAGTTTATTCAAAACTTAAATGCTATGTGTCACGTTTAAAATTAAAAATATTAGATATTATTAATTATTGCAACACCAGGCTGAACGATTTGTGCAACAAGTGTCACTGGAAGTGGCACGCGTTGCAAGCTTTTATCGCTTCCCGGTTACAAACGTGATGCGTCGACGAGTATATATCGCTCATCAGAGTCAGCCTTTTTACGTAAGCTGGTGAGACTTACGGTTTGATTTTAATTTATTGGGAACGTTTGTTTCTCTAGATCTGTGGGACCTATTATGATACTGCTCTCAATTATTTTAGGATTAATGAAACAAGTGGTACAGTGGTTAAAAATATTTAATTTAAGAGTAGGAAAAAAATAATATAAATTATACTTGCGTGAATACACTTTATTCCTTATAAGGAAAAATTTTCTCTCTCTTGACAGAACCGCACTTGAACAGAATTATTGTCTTTTTTAATGAATTTTTGTAAACACTCCTACCGTTATCTTTTAAAGATCGTTCTATTTTCGTGTTTAAACAAATTTAATAAATTATTTTTACATCGGTGAGTTTGATTCTATACAATTGGGATCGACCGGACTATGACAGGATTCTGGATATTACCGGACTTACAAATTTTCGGGACGTTAGATGCAAAACTGCTAAACGCGAGAGCCGATTTTAACTAGGAATCAGTCGAAGATGAGAACCAGTTAAGGCCAGCACCCGATAAGACTTCCCGGGAGCACGTCAATGCTCTGAAACCGACAGACAACTCCGGGAAAGATTCACGGGCTTTTATAAGCGAAAATCTAGTTCAGAATTGGTGGGGGAGTAGCTTGTTTGATGGGTGTGGAAGATGGACTTTGACTTTCTCTTTGTACACTGGTCATGCAATAGCAAGATCTCAGAGAATCTATTTTTACATTCCCAGTTTTCTTTTCTGGAGCTGACCTAGAGTCACAAAATTTTCTCGATTAATTTTTCATTACGCGAATGTCAACCAGACTATAAAGACTATGTATACGGTGTAGAATTTCGCGAAGGACTACCACAAATATCAGATTTCAATAATGATCAACGACCTAAGTTAATTGCTATTGAGGATCTTATGCGAGAGTTATCGAATAACGTCGTGATTCATCTGTTCACCAAAGGCAGTGACCATAAAAATCTTAGTGTCATATTTGTATCTCAAAATCTATTTCACCAGGGTTCTGGTCAACGAGATACTTCATTAAATTCAAATTATATTGTTGTTTTCAAGAATCCACGCGATAGAGCTCAAATACGACACCTCGCATGACAGGTGTGTCCTTAAAATACGCGATTTTTACAAGAAGTTTATCACGACGCAACCGCATCCCATCTTTGATAAATAGCAACTCCCAAGGCTTCGTGGCAAAGTAAAAAAAAGATGATTGTTCAACTCGGTCGACGTTTGCTTCCACATCTTTTGTTACCAATCATATAGACAATACTCTCAGAACTAATTGTTGTTTAAAAATAAAACTAAATAAACCAAAAAGAAAAGAAAGAAGAGGAAGTTATGAGCAAGTGTTACAACGATATTTGCATTTTGCTAAAACTTTAAATCATCCAGAACATTTAACTACCATTATTCCGAATGCTGTTGCTGCTACTGACGACGCTGCTATTAATAACGATGATGTAATGCGTTCTAGAAAAGGACTTGTCCACATTGAGGGAAAACAGTTTTCTCAACTTATTCAAAGCATTGGCATACCGCACGAGATTATCGGTAACGTACGTCTCTGGAGAATAGGAGAAATTCTTGTACAAAGTCAACGTCGACGACGAATTCACGCACCCGGTGTGCCTTCAAGTGAAAATAACGATGACGATGACAACAGTATTATCTGCATCACTCTCTCTGGTGACAGTGAGAAGCAGCGTAACGGAAGCAGCTGAAAAGGAAAATATAAAAAAATCATCTAATAAACGTCCCTAATTTAAAAGTTTGATTCTTATATATTTTGTTTATAAACTTTTCTTATCTAATTTAATTTATTTATTTAATAAATTTGAAATTATATACTTAAATCAATTATATATTTTAAATTCTACTTTAAAAATAATTAAAAATTATATTTTTTTCCATTGAAATGGGTGGTGTTTCCAAGGTAAACTCAGTTTTCTTTGCAAAACGTATTATGATCCAACTCATTCAGCATCATACTTTACGTTTATTGAAAACACAATAATGGAATAAGCTATCTACTTGTTTACATTTATGTTCTCAGTAAGTTTCTATGGGTCGAACCGTTACTCAACAAATCCCCGACAGCTGTTGCCGATGCTTTTCATCGAATTCTCCAATGTAGTAGGAAAGGAAGCCCGTTTGCCTTCAAACTGATCGAGGCAAAGAATTTATCGGTACTTCAGTTTAATCATTTTTTAAAAACGAAATATTATGTTTTGTGTTGCACTGAGTCCTGATGTGAAGGCAGTAGTGGTTGAGGGCGATTCCATTATCGCGGGTGCAACATTTAGACTCATTCAAGGCTTCCTACCAATAAAATAAAAAACATTTTTGAAAAAATTATTGTTTAAAGGGTTACATTTCAACCCATTCTCTTTAGATCCGTATATAAGAACTTAAATGAAATTTATAAATAGCCACAAGATAGGTTTAAAGTGCTATCGCGGATGCAACGAAATCGGCCCACCTGTTTAGATCATAGTACAACAATAAAAAAGTCTGTTAATTGTGAAACATTTATTAAATTATTCCTTCATATTTTAAAAGACTCAAAATTAAATAATCATTAAGTAATATAAAATTATAAGAAAGAAAACAAAACCATGAATTATTTACTTTTTATATATTTGCGGGTGCAACGTCAAATTATCGCGGGTGCAACACATCTAACTTAAGTGAACATCAACATCATTATAAGTACATAAATGAAAGAAATAAAAAATAAAAAAATGTATGTGACTAATTAATACATTTTTTTGTTACTGAAATTAATTTTTTTTCAAATACACCAAAAGTCGCCGAAAATTTTATTAATATATTATTGCCATCAATTTTCTTCTTTGGTGCTTTTAATTTCGCGATAATGTCTTCAAATCGAACGTCTGCTATGTCACCCATGATTTCAGTGAAGCTTTTACCATCAATTGTCGTCAAAAATTGTACTCCAACTTCTCCATCTTCATCTATATCGCTCTGGCACACCCCAACATAGCGATATTGTGTAATTTTTTTTCCGGACTTGCAGAGCAGCTGTACGAGCACGTACGTACCCTTGCAAATATCTTTTGATGAGACACCAGTGATTTTTCTAGTTTAAAGTTGTCCTTCTGGTGGTAAACGCGAGGGTTCAAATGACGTCAAAGATTCATCAGCTGAGTCGCTGTAAACTTCGGAAACGCGCAACTTAGTTTTACGTGATATAAAGGATTTCTTCTGTCAAAGTGAATTTAGAGCTTCCAAATACAAATCGTCTCGTGTACTTTCTGTTTCAGTGGCAGTTGTCAAAACCAAAGTGCTCTTAAGATGAGACTGAGAATTTCGCGCCACAGAAATGCTGTTACCCTCTACAAATTGAAAAGAAAGTTTTGTTTGGATGCCTGGTATATTTTTCAGGCCTTCCCATCTATCATCTACCATGGCCTTTCCTTCTTCAACTTGTTATTTTGGTACAAATATAAAGAAAATGTTTGTAGAGAGACTGCAAGCCAGATCGTAAAATTCTTGAGCACTGTTAACAATAGCTTTCTCGGACTTCACAACAATCCACACTGATCTTTTGACACTTCCTCCGAGTTCATCGACTGCACGTTTGCCATGTGAGGCAGCAAAAAAGTCTCATTCAAGGAGAGTGAATCCGTGTTTTGTTTTGAGTGCATTCATATTTGCAATTACATAGCGATTCTTGAATTGATCTGCACAATTATCGCTAAAGATGTATACGGATGTAATATTACACAGCCACACATAAAAAAAGTCTGGTACTTTTGACGAGACACATGTATGCTTATGTATTTTGAGACGCTGATTATTCGATAGATAATAACACAGCCACACAAAAAAAAGTCTGGTACTTTTGACGAAACACATGATTTCCTATATATTTTGAAACGCTGAATCAGAATCTGAGGTCCAAATAGCACCTTTCACGATTTGTTTTCGACATAACCTCAAAAAACCGTATTTTGGAGTATATGATGGAAAAACGTGTTTTTTCACGGGATTCAAGCTGCTGATTCCAAAAATAGAGCAAGATTAGTTATACAACTGAGAATTTTATGACATTACCTCAAAAAAAAATTCTTACAGCAGCAACAACCAGCATTGCATTTTTATGGATTTTGAGCCGCAGAACCTAGTTTTTAAGTTAAATCTGCATAGTAAGGAACAAATCTGTTACATTATTCCAAGAACATACTGTATTACAACAATCTGCTCTTAGAGAAGTCTTTCTCATCATATTTATTGTAAGTAAGCTCACTGCGTTTCTTCGGAACTATGAGTTCTAAGCCTTTTGTGTTATGATTCAATCATAAATCTTTGGACTGGAGTGTCCATTCATTTGCATCCATTGAATCAACAAAACAACAAAATCAAACGTGATGTAACGGATTTTCATGTAATAATCGCAGTATCAATTCGGGTATGTATGGTAGTATTAAGGATCTTTTGGATGTTATCAATGATTTGCCCGGTATGTTTAAGCATATCAAGTTATCTCGTACTCCTGATGGATATGTATGGATTACACCAGTGTGTGAAAAGTGTGAGATCATCGATCACACCATAAATATGACGGACCACCTCGGTCGTGTGCTTGGGTTCTCAAGTCGTAACTTATCACACATTGTATACCACAATAAGGAGATTCAAGCTAAGTACCCAGTATCTCTTAATCATGGATTACCCACTGCTTTTTATGTTTATTCAAACTTATGCGAACCTTATATTACTGGTAGCAAGCAAACACCACTTTTGCGCATTGTGCCAATTGATAACGAAAAGAATACCTTTGGTTCTGCAAAGATATGTACCCTTTCAACATTAAAGTACATTCCACTACTTCGAACTGCTTTCCGTACCATCGAGATCGATATAAGAAACCGTGAAGGCCAAATCATATCATTTGAGCACGGAACGTTGACCTTGTCGTTAAACTTTAAACGTATTGACTGAAGTCGAACGCTTTAAAAATGAATCATTAAGAAAAGTATTTTGATATGCAAGTAGGAATGGGTGGACTTAACAGTAGTGGCGAATTTAGTGACAGAAGAATGTACTTTTCTCAAATAACACAATGAGGCTATGGTATCTGTAGTTTTCTTGGTGAATTCTTTAGAAGCTTCCTGCCCTTATTATCTAAAAGAGCGCTTTCAGTTGGAGAGCAGGCTCTTCGGGCTGAGAGCAAAGAAGTCTGTCGCGCCGGTGTCAATATTGCTGGAGATATCTTTCAACGTAACACCCCGGTCCAAGATGTGATTCGTTCGCGTTTTCAAGAATCTCGATAAAACCTTAGACGCAGGGCCGTCGAAAAATTAGCGACGCTCATGCAGGGTAGTGGTTATAAAAAAGCGACACATCGAAGAGTATGTCAGTCAGCGAGAGTGTCCAAACCTCAACGGACTAAGCGTAAGGGAACAAAGAACAAGAAGACGTATAGCAAATCATCTTCTTCATCGAAAACAAGTCGAAAATCGACAAAGAAACGAATTAAAGGTGCAAAAAGATCTATGCTGGACATATTCTGTTAATATGGCTTTTCTCCACATGCATTCAATAGAATGCATTAAGTCGGAATTGGAAGTGTTCTCTCTTCGACCCACACAAACAACTTTTGAAAGTTCACATTGGACGCACTATAAATTAATCTCATCACTAATTGATGATGCTCCTATTGAATTTGTGATACCCGGAAATGCAGACGAACACATTGATCTTTCTCATACTCTGTCAGGCTTCTGAGTTCATACTTCTGCAATTAAAGCACCAACGGCTGATGAGACTACCGATACAACATTAAAGTACATTTCACTACTTCAAACTGATTTCCGTTCCAGTGAATAACTTTCTGCACTCCTTATTCAACTAGGTTGATGTCTTCTTTAATTAAAAACTTGTGTCCCCGCCAAATAATAGCTACGCCTACCGTACATATATTGTAAGTTTACTGAATTATGGTGGCGATGCAAAAGCATCACATCTCCAATGGGTCTCTGGTACGATGATACTGCTGAAAGCATGGATGCTCTTGATGGACGAAATTCAGGGGTCATCCAAAAACATGCATTTTTCAACAATGAAAAGGTCCTGTCTTGCTTGGTCACTTACATTGCGATGTATTTAATCAGGAGAGATTTCTACTCAACGGTGTCGAACTAAAGCTTCGAATCGTACGTAAGCGCGACTCTTTTTGCCTGATGAGTACAGTAGCTGCACCTATCAACTATTGAGTTCACATTAAAGAAACTACACTACTTGTTTGTTGTATCAAAGTAAGTCCTGGAGTATTACTAGCCTATGCACGTGCTCTCAGTAAAACAATGGCAAAGTATTCTCCAACACGAGTCGAAGTAAAAGCTGTCACTCTACATTCCGGTCTTCATGGAGAAACGTTAGACAATATAATACTGGGCCAAATTCCGAAACGTATTATTATTAGATTTTTCGATAATCGTGTCTTCGATGGAGATCTTACTCTCAATCCGTTTAATTTTCAACACTGCAATATAAATTTTCTATCATTATATGTAAATGGAACGCAAGTACACACAAAACCTCTTTAGCCAGATTTTGGTAAAAATGAACTCTATGTATGTGGTGTCCTACGTCTACTAAATGTGTGTGTAAAAAGTGTGTATGATAAGTACAAATAAGTAAGTTCACAGGTCGCCTGTCTTAGGCCAACTGAGTCTCCTCAAACCGGAACTCATCCCCTCTCCTTTCATCCTTACATACTCAAGTATGCTACAATTCTCCCCATTTGAGAGAGAAATACAAATAAAGCTTTCAAAATTTAAATGCTTCAGATCGCACGACTCTTTTCTCGATTACTTCGTATACTTAGTGAATTCCCTTGTTCTTTAATCCTTCAGATCTTCTTCAATTTACCTCCCGGTCTTTTTCAATTACTTTCCCTTTTTCCCGTTTTGAAAGATTTTAATTTTAATAATTTTATTAATATGGCGTTTCCAAATTATACTATTTATTGTTTCTACTTGATACGTAACCGGAGATAATCATCGTAGGATCTTTGTTTCCACTTTACTTTTAGAGTATTCACTATAATTATTAACAAAAACAGTTTCGCCTATCTCTAGTTCACATTTCCGATTTTTCACTTTTGCATTTTGGTGTACAAATTTTTGTGCTTCAACGGAAGCTTCAACGCTTGGTTTAAGTAGATCAAATCGATGACTTAAGGGTATTGGATAAACGACTTTGAAAATGGCCGAATGGCTCTGAAATTCGTCTAAGTCCAAACCCCCAATTTTT
>JBAGKK010497542.1:0-15121 GCA_037177015.1 Euceroptres primus
AACAATAATTATTCTGCATATTTAAAGATAATTTTAATTTATAAAACCTTTAAATCCGTAATTTTGAAATTTTTCATTATAAGGGGTGGTTTCACCCCTTAAAAATAATTTGCACACATCAGTTATAGTTAGGGTTTGAACCAGAGGGTAAGAAGAGCTTAAGTCCAAATTTTCATCAAATTCGGTCATATCGGAAAGAAAACAGAGGTAAGACGCGATTTGTAGCTCCAATGACTGGACTATATTTAATTTCTCTAAATAGTCTAAATCATAATGAAAACTTTACCAAATTAACTATTACTTGAGACTGAATTATACCAAGTTAACTATTATTTAATTATACCAAATTAACTATTACTTAAGTATACCAAATCAATTATTACTTAATTATGCCAAATTTGAAAAAAAATTACAACGTACAAGCGACAAATTCACCAAAGAAAAATAATCTGTCAATTTCTCAACTATATCTTTACACTGTGTTCCTGATACAAAAAAATGTTGTAAATGTTTTTTCAGAGTAAAGAAAAACCACTGATGAGGGCCACCATTGTGCACCGAAACGTTAGATTCAATTAACAATTAATTGAATTTTTTTTATTTGGACTCTAAAACCAAAATTAACATCTAATAATACAAACGATTATTTTTATCGAGAATCAATATAATCCTCCACTGATTATTATTACATAATATTAAATTTCTTTTTAAAAAATGGTAGCTTTGGAAAATTCAATTTTTCAAGTTTTGCAACTAAACAAACAATTTTTTAAATTAACTGTCTGGAAATCCTTCTTTAGGATGCATTTATGCTTGTCAAATTTTCTAATTATTTTTTGATTAAAATTGTGAAAGTTATTTAGTTATAACTTTAATATAAGTTAAAGTTTTAATTTAATTATATTTTAATCGATAACTTTATGGCACTAAAGGGTTAACCCTTACTTGCCACACTTCTCTGGAATTACACACTTGCCACACTGGGGTCAGACTGACCCCAGCGGAAGAAAGTTGTAATTACAAATAATGTATTTTATTTTCACATGAAAATTTTTCTACATCATCTTTGGAGGTTACTTTTAAAAGTTATTCATGTTATTCAAACAAAATTTAAAATTAACTATGAGAAAAAAATCAAAAGTGAAAAAATGGCTATTTTTACGTAACTTTAAGAAAAAAATAGTAGTTTACTATTCCTTTTAAAAAAAAGTATTTATTCTGAGGTATGAAGGAAGGGATTTCGTGAAAAAATGAGCTTCCTATCATTATCAAAATAATTTTTAATATTTGTCATTTATATTCTGTTACATTTAGATACTTTTAATTACAGTTGAAATAGGGTGGGGTCAGCTGAACCCCACAGTAGCAAGTAAGGGTTAAAAATGAGATTTCAAAGAAATCTTTTTAACACAACGTGTACTTGATTTTTAAACAATTTTTTATCCACAAAACCCATTTTCGACAAAGATGTTGGTAATCTAGTTTTGTACTATCACTCTTGAGTTAAAAAATAATCGTTCAACATGTCACAACCCAACAAATAATGACACACGTTACCCAAAACGTGAACTTCATTACGATTCAGAAAGAGAGTTACTGATTGGCGTCATAATTAGTACCTATTAATTTATCTTTACGAGTTACTCATAGTTACTGTCTTATCTCATTGTTAAATGGAGTAAGTTATTCTTGTATTTTGTACGTTATATAACTTTGTAGTCCAATTTTAAATTCTCATTAAATTAAAATTAATCTTATAGAGATCACATTAGGGCAAAACTAATTTTAGATAAAATTGATTATTTCATCAAGTTATATAAACAGACTTCAGTGAACTAAGATGAACTTTGAATCGATAATGCGGATAAGATTCGCGAAAATTGACGAGTTTCTGGAATCAGGAGGAATTGGCGAAGAGTAGTTTTGATTTCCCACGTGGGTGATGGATATTTAAAATCGCTATGTACGGCATTGCATCGAGGCAAGCAAGCTGCCAACATAAAGGCGAGGTGAGTGCAGGGGAAGGGCAATCATAGCTGATCCCGGTCGCCCGGGGGAAGGAGGGAGGTAGCCAGACGAAGAAAGAGAGAAGAGAAACAGAGAGAGAGACGGAACAGGAGGGAGAGAGAGGACTATAAAAACAAGCGAGATGGTGAAACTAGGAGCTGGCAACGTTGCATTAAAGGCGGCAACGTTGCTTCACCGGATAAGAAACACGAGTCCGAGAGGTGAACAGAAAAGGAAAGAATCCCGTTTTGACGAGCGAGAGAAAGAAGAATAGCCAAGCCAGGGTCGGGTCGAAAAACTCATGTACCCAGAACTAAATATTTAAAGCTGAAAACAGAATTCAGATGGTTTAAATTTCTAGATGAAATGGTAAAAGGATTTTGAATTTGGTTCCTCAAATTTGTTACCTACATTGAATTCATATCCAGACCTTGGTTAAAGGAAAGAAATTAAATTGTAAGCTTCAAACTTTGATATTTACGAAAGGGAAAGAGGATCAATTTACAAATTTACATCAATAGTTTTTCTTTAAATCAAATTATACCAACCACAAAAGAGTTCAGTTCCACAATCCACAGTTCCACACTAATCATAATTAACTGCAAGATGTTTCAATTTTAATTACAAAATGATTGTAGTAATTAAATGAATTTTTTTATTCTGTTTCAATATGTTGTCTTTTAATCTCCTCGACAGTCTTAATCGAACAGGAGAAAGAAAGAGTAATTTTTTAAGAGAAAACGGTAGAAGGGTAGAAGGGAAGAGGAGAGAAGATCTAACGAGGCTCAAAACTCACTCTTCGTACAAGTTTTCTATCAATATCTTCAATTTTCAGGGATTACTTCTGATCAAGTCTAAGATTAAAAGCTGATGAACTTTATAAAAAATCCTTGTGAAGCTACAATTCAATAATAATTAAAAATCATTTAAAAGCTCAAATACCCAGATGCTTTCTAAAATTTTCATAATCCTATTGATTTAAATAATTCAATCAGTTTGAAACTGAGTAAGTTTTGGTCTCCGAAACTCAGAAATAATTCAGACACGATTTGTATTTAAGGGGAAATTAATATGAAGCTCCAATTTAATAATAATTAAAAATCATTTAAGAGCTCAAATTCCCAGATACTTTCTTAAATTTTCAGAATCCTACTAATTTAAATAATTCAGACACGATTTCTAATTAATGGGAAAAAAATTAATGACTAAGGGAGCAAAAGTATATGTACAATTTTCAAGAATAACTAAATTTTCAGTCGTCTGTCTTTAAAGGAAAATTATAAAAGGGAAATACCCATAAAATATTTTAAGATATAACTAATTATTGATTTTCAAAATTACACTTACAAAAAAGTAAACATTTTGTGCAAATAATAAATATCTAAATAAATCCGAACATTTTCCAACTACATATGTTCCTGAATTTTTTCTAATCTAAAGCTGCGAGTTTTCAGCTTTATCGTAATGGATATACTAAATAGCTTGTGGGTGTTAGAATGGCTTTTCTAAATGAAATACGAAAAAATCAAGCTTATCTGAGACAATTTATCTGGCAAATTTCAGCAAATCCCCTTTTCTTGCATCGACAAATAATTCAAAGCTTAACCGAAAATATATTGATATTTGGATTAAAATTACCCAATTATTCTTTATTTTCTCCCCAATTCCTTCAGACTATCTCTCACATGCGGAAAATAAAAACCCTCCCATCCACGAAATTGTATTTTCGAAACCTAACCTCAAATCACAACTTTCACAAAATCCGGAAAATAAAGTAAATAAACCAATTTTTTAGGGTTAGGTCTATTTTCTATAAAGAAAATTGATCATCTGTTTAACTCTGAAAAGGGATTTATAGCCAAATACTAAAAATTTGGCGATTTGTGAACGGATTTTGTCATCTAATTGACTCGGTTCTCTCGGTCCCGATGGCTTTTGAGAAAAAAGAAAATAAAACGCCCACTTTTTTAAAAAAAACCAGATACGTACATGTGGTATCATCTCTAAAGTTGATTTTCCAGGTCGAAATATGTTCCTCAAGGTTCCTTTACACGAGGCGACAGAGTTCATTGAGAAATCTCTCGAAAAAAAAGCACAACACTTTTAAATAACACACACACACACACACTTATTCACAATTTACCCACAACCTAATATCAACAAAATGAATGAACTCTTTGTTTAGCTTAGCAAAATTGACAAAAATAACTGTTTAGGAAAGACGATATAACCTTAAATTCGACCCGTACACCGCGGGAAACCGTGAAAAACTGTCCAACTGACCGAAGAGTTCACAGTCTTCCAATCGCAGAGCTTGAGAGATTTTACTTGTTCGAAGAGGATTGGTGGATTCTTTTAAGGTTTAAAGTTGATTGGTTAATTAAATGTTTCTCGTCAATGCTGCCACTGGACAATTATTGAATTTTAAAAAAAATCCATCCATTTTATTTAATTTTGAAATTTTATACTGAATTTCAAATAACAGAATTATAATTTTAGAGATGAAAAATTAATTATTAACTCGCGAGATAAAGGAAAGGAAACTGCATTTAAAATATTTGAATGTTTTAATTATTTTAGCAATAATTTACAAAAGTTTAAAAAGGTTGGCGAGCCTGATTGATAACAACCTCTGAGTCTGCTTGAGTCACAACGAAATGTCACTCGCACAAAAGACTCACTTCCAAATAAAAATTCTTTCTTAAAGAAGAAAATAATCGAAATCGTAGTGGAATTTTATTTTATATACTTTAGAAGCTGTGATAATTTAATCAATAAACTTTTTTCAGTGATGAGAGTTTTCATTTGATCAAAAAAAGTTGTTTATAATCAGATTTCGTGTGTTTACCGACTTGACGTAAACAGTTGAGATAATAAAATAAAGAAATAACAATGTATAAACAAAATTTTGAGCTTGATACACCCGCTGCTTTGGGTATTATTGCCAATTTAAGCAATGAAGAATTAAAAGAGTTGTTGAACGACGATGAAAAGTTTGAAAACATCGTTAAAAATGTCGAACAGGTAAGGAAAATGTTTAACAATTTTTCTGTTGATTGTCATAAAAGTGGAGTTTCCAGGACTTTTAGGGATTTTGGATTTCCAGATTAAAATAAATCGTCAATATTGATAAAACAAGCCTTAAACTTTCAAAATTTTTTGCAGGGAATCAAACCAAATTTTCAGTTTGTTTTCCCCCACAAAAATTGGCTTTCATAGGTCTTAAAGGAAGGTTTAAAATTCTGCAAAGAGATTTGAAAAATCTCGAAGATACGAGAGTTAATATGAAAATAAAATTTGATTAATAAACCTTAATGTTTCATTGTTTTTCTGAAAATAACGAAACAAGACTTAATGATTCGGGTTTCGATCTTATTTGTTCTTTTAGGAATGACAAATATTAAGGTTTAGTAATAAAATTTTAATTTCATATTAACTCTTGTGTTTTTCGGATTTCGTAAATCTCCTTGCAGAACATTAAACTTTTCTTTAAGACCTATAAAATCTAATTTTTGTGAAAAATACTGAAAAGTTAGGTTAGATTCCCCCACTTTTTCAAATCTATTTACCTCTATAAAAATGCTCTTGCAGTTCAAGGAACTGGAGGTCGAGAAGGAAATGTTAATGGCAAGTAACAGATCTCTCGCCGAGTATAATTTGGCAAAACAGCCCGAATTGGAAGAAGGGAAACAAGTTGTTCGCGAACTTAGCGAAAGGGGAAGTCAACTCTGTGCCAGCGTTCAAGAAAAATTGGACGAAATAAGTAAGACTTCATAAAAAAAATATATGAAATAAAATAAACTAAATAATTGTATCTAAAATTACTTGCCCTTGCAGAGGAAAAACCTGGCATGATGAGTGTCGATACTGCACTGGAAATGCTTCAAACAGCCGCTTCAGAAATCGAGGAAGAATCTGAGGTACCTAAACACATTTTAAGGATAATGAAAACAAAATTAAATTTCAGTATCTCTTGATTTTCATTCTAATTTTACTCTTGAATCTGAAAATATTTTCCGCAGAAAGCAGCCGAGAAATTTCTGGCGGGTGACACGGAAGTCGACGAGTTCCTGGAGCAATTTTTAACCCGAAGAAAGATGATGCACTTACGCAAAGTAAAGGTGGACAAAATGCGAGAATTGATGAAATCCAAGGATAGAGGAGTTTCCGGATATCCCGGTGTCAATTTCCCCGGCATGTCGCCTTCCTTGCCATATCCATCTGGAATCGTATCGATGCCAATGCCAGTTCCCATGCCTCCATATTAGCCTAAACTATTCTTCTAGTGTAGATTCCTGTATAAACTTAAAAAAACTGTTCTTTGTACTCTAGTAATTATTTTCTTTAATGGATGAACTGGATGGACTAAACAGAACAAAATGACGTAAGTAGTCAAACTATGACGAATGAAATGATGCATAATCAAGTAAAATCAAATATAATCAAGCGACGCCACGAGTTCTGAAAAGAAACTGTATTTACTTCAAACTTTGTTGAATGTGAATAAAATATTTTTTATTTCTAATAAATAGCAGCATTATTTACAAAGTGGAGGTGAGCCTGCCTGACTTCTTAGCGAGAGGAACATTTTATTCAGAATCTGAATGAGTAATAGGATCTAAATGAATAACAGACATAAACTATATCTTAAGAAGGAACTCAGCTAATTGAATCTGGTTTTTTTGTCTCAGGCTCTGAGCATCTCCACAGTTAAAAAAATATATTACAGATTAAGCTAAACACAAGCTCAAAACAATCTACCTAATTCTTTCGTGTCATCGCTCGCTTTCATTTTCGCTCTCTTTTCGATAATTAACAACGACATCATCAAAGTTGTCTCTTGTTTCTGAAAACATAATTGCTAGAACAAGAAATATCGTAATTCCCAGTATGACTGAAAATTCCTTTGAATCTCGGGTGTTATTTAATGGGACCCTATTTCTTGCTATTTCTGCATCAATATTGGTCTGTTTTTTAGCCATCGTTCTTTTAAATGTGTCACCATAGTGTGCGCGAGTCCAGGCGTCGAAATCGTACATTTTAGTGTCGCCGGTTCGAACGGGTTTGGAATAAGTCTTCATTCGAGATCTGTAAAAAGCCATGTGATCAGGTTCCTTCTCCTTGTTGTCGGGCGATCTCACGGGAGTTACTCGAGCTACCATTCCTCTATCGTATTGCCGACGAGCTTTGTAATTTCCAATTACTTCATAAGCCTTGGCCACTTCACGGAATTTACCTTTGGCTTCCTCGCTTTTATTCATGTCAGGATGATATTGTTTTGTTAATCTGTAGTAGGCGGTTTTTATTTCTTCCTGGGTCGCGTTCGGGCTTACTTTCAGAGTATCGTAGTGGTCTGAAGGCTTTAACCTGCTCGACATGCAGGCATTGATTGATGTCAAGGGCGTCTTTAATTTCCTGGGACGTGAAAAATTCATTTTTGACCTGGATAAAAAATAAGGAATTATTATATTAATTTAATAATTCAAATTATAGACGTTAACAATTTTAACGGTTTCAATTTCAGTAAAAAAATAATAAGGTGAAACACTTGTCTGACAACAAACCAAGAACTGTTGTTTAAATCAATCAATTTTTAAACCTTTTAAAAAACTGCAAATATAGGTTATGTTGCAACATTTTCATCAATTATTGCATTAATTTTTACAAAATTTTTACAAAAACGTGTCACTTTTTTTAATGAGACATAAAACATGAAAAGTACCCATTTTATGTAAGATATGAAATATATAATGTCTATAATATTACAAAACATTACACACTTACCCAATCTTGGGTCACTCTAAGGTTATAATGCCAGCGACGTAATGAGTTTGTTTAAAACTTTTTTAACTCCTCGTGATTATAGTGGACATTAGTCCTAATACACTCCATTTCCGAAAATAACCCGTCGATTTCTTTCAACAATGCATTCCTAGAAAGCACGAATCGTGTTAGAAAGTTAGAATCAAAACAGCATCAGCACAGAATCATTAGATTCATAACCTCAAAATTCAGGATCAATCGCTTGACAACTTGAAAGAAAATTTCAAACATGTACCATTTTTAGCGAACTGGATCTTCTTTATGCAATAACTATTTTTCTCAAAAAAATACATTTCAACAAGTTATCAACAATAACAAAAAAGGTATTCTAAATTGTCTAAAATTGAATTTCATTTTTTACACATTCTCTTAAACGGAAACGGAAGTTTTGACCGAACAATTTTTTTACACTTTCGTGAATTTGAATTTTGTCTAATCACAATCGAGCTTTCATCTAGTCCCGCTGAAACGTTTAATGCGATTCGTGGAAAAATGCAATATGGCAGCTTTGGAAATTCCTTGGTCAATGAAAGTTTTTAGTAAATGATATTTTAATATTTTTCATCGATTTAAGGCTTCAAATATAGAATGTTTAGTAAATATTTTGTTTCTCTAGTTATATTTCCACCCTGGATTGTAGAAATTAAGGTCGTGATTCTCGAAAATGACATTTGAAATATTAAAGTTAGGTTAGGTGTTGATTTGCTGAGTTCTGTTATCAATTTCCCGCCAGTTTCCTGCTTTTATCGGTTCGTGTTATTTCAGCTCTACAATTTTTAGTCAATTTTCGCTATTCAAAGCATCGTCGGCGCCCGAAAAGTGAATTTTCATGATTTAAACACGGAATTTTTCGTCGACAAACGTTTGTAGCCGTTTTCATCACGAAATATAGTCACAATCGGTGTCGGAATTGTGACAGGCAAAGTTTGCTTCGGAAAGTGGGAAAGCGTGCAATATTGTTAAAAATTAGTCGTTTCTCGGAAATTGCCTTGTGATTTTTGACTCATCTCATTTGTGGCAGTTGATATTTATCCTACGATTTGTATTCGCGACTTGAGAAAAAATAATTTTTTTTATTCTTTTTAAAATTAGTATCGTGCAAAGTGGAAAATTTTCTTTGAACTAAAGTGATTAAAAAATCGGAAGTTGATGAAATTTCTTTTAATCGTGACTGTTTAGCACATGGACCAGAACCACTTTGGTTAGCAGAGTATTGTGGGAGAAACTGCTGTTGGAATTGCAGTTTTCGTCGTAGTCATCGACCGGTGAGTAATATATAATAATAAAATTGTTTATTTAATTTCTAGGATATAATTCTTCTTTTTTTATTAAATTTGGTAGGAAAGATTTTGAAAATAAAATCTAGTTAAAAATTACAAAAATCAAATATTTATATCGAGTAAATTGAATATTCTGCTCTTTGGAGTAAAATTAATTTCTACTGAAATATTCCAAGCGACATATATTTTCGTCAGGTCTTTAAAAAAAATATTAAATTCCGTTTTTAAAATTGCTGAAAATAGTTTTTAAAAAACCAGGTTGATTAAAAAGAAAACTCAGTTGTTTTATAGATTCCTATATGTATTTACAAAAGTAACTTATAATCTGTGTCTCAGAGTGACATTTGTGCTTCATTTACTTTTCATAGTGTATACAGTCAAGAACTTGTGCTAATCTTTCTCACAATACATAATATACAATTTTATATATCTTATAAGGCAAGACATTTTTTTCTAAATGATAAAATTGTCTCCGAGGTTTTTTTCTTTTGTCCATTCAAGAACGCGTCTTCATAATTTCTTGTCAAACATTTTTTTTTACATCTGCCTACTTGAATTGAAGTTAGGAAAACCTATTCAAACGTTGAAAATCTATTGAAAAATAACAAAATCCTGAACGTTTTATTTTTTAATTGACAAGAGAGTATGAATTTAAGCGAAGTTCACTTTTCACACGTATTTTTTTAAACATTCAGCAAAAGCTATAGCAGAAATATTAAACATACTCCTTTCATAATCAAGGGTTTTTTTTCTACAAAACTGGACATGAAAAATTTTCAAAAATCCGCATTGTCGAGCTTAAGTAACATCTGAAAGAAATGCACTCTTCCCTTTTTTTTCGGGAATTTTTGAACAGCATCTAGAGTCGGAATTCTACTGTAAGAGAAAGTCTCTTTTAAATACTGTAGATTTCGTCTTAAATCTTATGAAGAAAAAATTATTTAAAAGAATTATTTAATGTATAGAATAATAAGATAATTAAATTATCCTATTTAATGTATAGATAATAGGATAATTAAATTATTCAAGAATTATTTAATGTATAGAAACATCATTTGTCAAAATATTACTATTTAATATAAAAATACATGCTGTTTAAAGTTTGACCTTTATGTTAATTAATATTCAAAGCGCAAAAGTTATTTACAAATAAAAGCTTCTAATAGAAACAATAGTTTTTTTCCAGAAGACAGTCTCGAAATTCAAATTGAAAAGAAATTCACACTCGTCTCGTTCATTCTTGTCGATTGGCATTAAAACGTTTGTTGGTTGGAATTGAAAAAATATACGCGCGCGAGTGCGTCTCTTAGGGCAAAGTACAATACTATAATAGGATTTTAATTTACAGTTTACAATCTTTGTAGATCACAGAAAATATGATCACATCCCTATTGAAAAAAAGTATCCCGAATTTAGTATTTTAAGGGTAAATTGAGGGATTTCTTCTTTTTAATAGGGTATTTTGTTCACGCATTCGACATTTACTTTCGCAGAAATACATTCTTAAAATTAATTGGAGTGATTTTGGATCACCCCACATAAGTATAATGCAATCAGAGCTGGGAAAGAATGAATTATCTATTAAAAGTATTTAAGATAGACATAGAAAACAGAAGGTTAAAAATAATTTTTGTGACTTCATAAAACTTTTAATTATTCTAATTAACTTATTAAACTTTCCGTCCAGTTAGTTTCAAAATTATCCAATTTGTCTTCGTCTCCAAAAAGACGCTACAATTAAGAAAAGGAAGACTGAAAGACCAAAACACAAAAAATCTTTCATTTTGAACACTATTGGTATTGCTATTAATTCGCCTACTAATTAGGTGTATATAAAATTACAAACAAAACTCTGTAAACTTAACATTATAAAGAGCAACAAATTCAATTTATAATGAAAAAGTTTCCTGCCCAGCTTTGAAACCAAATTGATTGCCCCAATCCATTAGACGAATTAGATTACCAACTACGATTTTTCCAAATCTCTGGCGGCTTCAGCAGCCTTCCTTCTCCTAATAAAAGGCACTAGTCCCCAGAGGGAAGCGCCCACAATTAAGACGATTCCCAGGATGCTGAAGATGGGACCATAGGCTCCAATTCGTTGATAAATCGCTCCAACAATCGGAGGACCAACGAGCTGAAGAACCCCATTAACAAAAAGGGAAATACCATAGGAGGAAGTTAGTTTTTCAGTGCCTAACATGTCAGCCATAATAACTGCTGTGATTCCAACATAGACTCCGGAAGCGAGACCAAATATTCCACTGTAGACCGAGAGGACCACGTAGTTTGAGGCTGTTGGTAGAAAAGTGAGGGAAATTCCAGAGATAAAAAGTCCTCCGACAAAGTACCAATGTTTGGGCATCAAATGCACATCGGAGAGAGCCGAGCCTCCAATTCTACCGATTAAATCAAATACGGAGACGATCGGCAGTAGATACGATCCCTGGTCTTTGGAGTAGTGAAGATCTCTGGCGTAGCTTGGCAGTAGAATTACAAAGTTCGTGTAGCTCACGGCGTTTGTCGAGTTTGAGATCAGAATTACTAGATAAATCGGGTCCTTCAGAAGACTAAAGTCGAAAAATTTCTTTTCTGGTTCGATTTTTTCTTTGGCAGCTTTCTTTTCTGGTGATTTCCTGAAGGTACTCGATATCGCGTTCAAGGTCAAGGTGGATGCATGCTCAGGATGCAGGGCAGATAATGTGCTTCCTGAAAAAGAAATGAGTTTTTATTAGATTTTCTCCGGATTTCGAAAAGCAGTTTATCTTAAAGATACTTTAAAAAATTTTGAATTGCCCGTACCATGATAGGGAGTGCTGATATAATTAAATGAAGAGGAGCTTGGTGATTTGGGAGGAACTCTCCTCCGGGTTGTTCTTTCTGGAACTGCATGAAGAGCAGGAGTGCTGTGCATTTGACCAGTCATTTCCCTTACACTTGGTGTTGGCATGCTAATTTTTCTCATTCTCCCCTGGACTGGAGAGTTTTTATAATTCTCGAGAGCCACACTCGAGGCGCTCTTTGGGACAAAAGGCGTTGCGACGCTTACTTTGGTGTTTGAATTCGAGTTGGCCACGATTAGAAGGTTTTTGGCTTTTTCATCTTCCTCTGGACTCGTTACTGTCACTGTGGTCCCAACATTATTTTCTTCTGCTTCTTCCTCCTCCTCCTCTTCGATTTCTTCAGTCTCAGTTACTTTTGCTGGTTTCATGTGCTTCTCTACTGGGTCGTAGAGCAAAGCACTTGCCCAGACGTTTAACGTTATTGCACCCATTATTAAAACTGCCCCTCTGAAATTTTAAAATGATTAATTAATTATTTTTTGAAATTATTAATTCATTATTTTAAAAATTATTAATTAATTATTATTTAAAATGATTAATTATATTTAAAAGCACATTTTTAATTTAAGTTTAGTTATTTCAATTTAAATTTATCTTCACCTGTATCCGTACTCCTGCAGTAAAATCCTAAGAATTGGGGGAAGAATAATTGAACCTAAAGCACTTCCAGAAATGCAGAGACCATTTGCGAGTCCTCGCAGTCTTACAAAATAGGACGTCACGATATAAACAGTCGGTGGAAAAGCCAATCCTGCGCCAGTGCCGACGAGCACTCCATAACTAAAATGGAAAAATAATTTAATCACTGTATTAAAAATAGTTTTTAATAATCTTAAATCCCTGAAATAAATATTTTTGAACTTGAAGCCATTAAAAATTGATTCAAATGGAATTTAGAAATTTAAAAAAAAGAAACTGTTCTTAATTGTACAAAATTTGGAATATGGATAATGTCCAGGAAGTTGGCAACGCCAACTTCAAATTTCGAAAAAATAAAAATTGTGCTGAATTGTGCTAGATTTGTGCTCTATTGTGCCGTAAAAGATTTTTTGGAAAAATGAAAATTTGAGCCCAAAAATCAAAAAAACATTTTTTTGTCAGCTTCGCCAATTGGTTTTTTTCGAAAAAACAAATGTTGTGCTGGGTAGCATAAAAGACACAAAAATTTGCCGCAAACCAAAATTTGATATTATGAACCATTTTCGAAAAATACAATATTTTTAAAAAATCAGCCGCGCCATTTTGTTTTTTTGACAAAACAAAACTTGTGCTAGGAACTACCTGCTACGCATACTACTGTGCTGCAAATATAAAGTCAAAATCTTAAACCATTTTTGAAAAAAAGCGGCTCAAAAAAAACTCAAAAAAATGATCAATTTCAGAATTTCGAATAACGGAAACTTGTGCTGAGTTGTGCTAAGCTAGAACAATAATTATCTCTAATGACAATTTTCACTGGGATTAATATTTTCCCAAAAAATGCAATCTTTATAAACTTGGAACGCGTTTTTTACCCAAAATTTTCAAAAATGCGAATTTCGAAAACCTAAAACTTGGACTGAGTTGTGCTAGGCTAGCACAATAATGATTTCTAATGACAAATTTCACTCAAATTAATATATATGGAGCATTGTTTCGTAAGTGTACCCACCCCAAAAAATGAATTTCTCCGATTGAGCTAAAATTTACAAAAAGTTTAGTCCTATTAGATGGCATTTCAAAAAAAAAAAAAAAAGATTGATCAGTTTGGTTAAAAACTCGTCGAGGTAGAGGGGGTGAAATTTTTTAACTTTGCGCGAAGAGCCTCTATTTCGGATATATCTTTTTATGTATGGCATATATATAAAAAATTTTGACTCAATCGTTTTTCGATAGATTATTGCCCAATCTTTTGAATTAAATAACAAAAATTTTGAAGAATTCAAAATTTAGCCATTATTTTTGAAAATCAAAAATATTTTTGATTTTTTTTTAAGTTCGACCCCTTTTTTTAAACTAAAAATAAAGCTTGAGATGCTTACTTTCAGATCCTTGAATAGCAAAATGTCGTTGTTTGTTGTTTTTGAAAAATTGAATTTTAAGTAACCTGGTAAATTCAGAAAATTTTGTTTATGCGCGAAAAAATTCGGAAAATTTTCTGCATATACAGTTTTTGATAGGAAACAATATTCTAAAAACGGAAATTCAAAAAAAAATTTTGTTAATTTTAGAGTTTTTTAAAAATTCTCAAAAATGAAATTTTTTGAATTTGTTTAATTGCGCATTTTTAATGTTCAATTTGCATGTAATGTACATAATATAATAAGAATAAATGTTATTGGTACATTAAAAATGCGCATTAATGAAATTTAAAAAATTTCATTTTTGAAAATTTTTAAAAAATTCTAAAATCAACAAAATTTTTTTTTTGAATTTCCGTTTTTAGAATATTGTTTCTTATCAAAAACTGTACTTGCAACAAATTTTCCGAATTTTTTTCGCGCATAGGAAAATTTTTTTGAATTTACCATATTACTAAAAATTCAATTTTTCAAAAACAACAAAAAACGACATTTTTTCGAAAAACCCAATTGGCGAGGCTGACATAAAAAAAATGTTTCTTTCTTTATTTTTAGGCTCAAATTTTCATTTTTTCAAACAATCTTTTGCGGCACATTAGAACACAAATCTAGCACAATTCAGCACAATTTTTATTTTTTTGAAATTTGAAATTGGTGTTGCCAACTTCCTGGACATATATGGATATCCTAATAAATTGAATTATACTAACCTAATGTAGAGATATCCGATTGACGTCGCAAAATAACTTAACATCATCCCCGCAGCGGCAAAAGTTCCGCCAATCAGGGTGACTGTACGATAAGAATACTTGACCGAAAGTATACTCGATAGGGGCCCTGAAAAATAAAATTAACATTTTTTATCCTCGTTTAAAATATTTAAAAATTAAAAAATTAAAAATAAAATTAAAAATTAAAAGCTTATTCAAACAGTTGCTTGATTTATATAATTAAATATTTTCCTTAATCGAAACGATTAATTTTGCTTAAATCATCGCCCAGCCTTGGATCAATTCGATCAAATTTATTTTCGGAGCACTCAATTACTTTTAATTGCTATTTTCGTCTTGATTTTAATAAACACAGATATAGCAATAAATAGTTTCTC
>JBAGKK010497553.1:0-15117 GCA_037177015.1 Euceroptres primus
TTGAGAATCAAAATCCTCTAAAATTTGGAATCTGTTTGGGGTTTGGATGTCCAATGACTTTGGGCTATTCCTATTTGAGTTTTGTTTCTGGGGTTTGACTTCGTTCCTAGAAAGGGTTTTAACTTCGCTCGTTGGGATAACTTGGGGTTTCTGTGCATTCATCCTATCTTGATTCCCTACTTTTAATTTCAAATTACCAACTGATTTTGCGCGAAGTTGTCGGCAACGGTCCTTCGTGGTCATCGGGTACATCGTAAAGTCTTTTTTTATCTTCGCGTTTATCTAAAATCCCGTTTACAAGTTCGTCACCTGTCACATCTGCTTTTCCACGCTGGGTTCGTTCACGTCCAGGTTTTTGTAAAACTAGTCGTTTTTTCTGTAATTTTTCATGTACATATTGAAATAACAGTATTTCTTCGTCTGGTTTAACAATAGTAGAAACGGATCATTTAAGAGTTTTTGGATTTTTCGGAATAAAAATCAATAATGGCTTGGCAGTCTGTAACAATAGTGAATGGAATATTGATAAGAAATATACGCAATCGATTAATGGCCCATACAATCGCGAGTTATTCTAGTTTTGAAGAGTGATAATTTTTCTCGTATTTGTTGGTACGTCGGCTTACTGCATAGACCATGTGTAGATTATTAACAGGCCCTTTTTGTAAGAGCATTACGCCTAGTTCCTTTGCACTGGCGTCAGTGTGCAATTCTGTGGATAAATTCGCATTATAAATTTGCAAAATCGGTTTGTTACACATTTTGTTGATCAACTCTCTAAATACATTTTCTTCTTTGTCGGTCCGTCTGAATTTTACATATTTTCTCAAAAGGCGAAATAACGGTTCCGCGATTTCAACAAATTTTGGTATGAATCTCCTGAAGATTCTTAGTAATCCTAAAAATCGTCGTATGCCGTGTGCATCAATAGGTTGTGCAAAGTTTCGAATGCATTCAATTTTGGACTCAGCGGGTCTAAACCAAATACCTAGATACGATGCGGTACTTTATTTTTCGAGCCAAGATTTAGCTGCAGTTAAAAAATCGTTAAGATAGAACATCACTATGTTACGTAACGGACCCAAAACTTTTTGAATTACTTTACAAAAATAAAACGGGGCATTTTTAAGGCCAAAAACCATTCTTGTGGACTCATCGGTTTCGTCCGGTGTTATAAATGCAGTTTTTGGCGTGCTTCTTCGGATAACGGTATTTGTAGGTAATCTTGCGCGAGATCTAAGGCAATTAATAATTCGCATTCACATATAGAAGCTAGGTGATCATCTAGGTTTGGTAGCGGAAAATTCATATTTTCTATTTGTTTATTTAATTTCCTGTAATCTACTCTAACCTAGGTTCTTTATTTTCGCGTCTTATTAGAAAAGCTGGGCTCGCATAAGGCGAATCTGTATCAACAACAATACCTACAGATCTATAATTTTGTAAAATTTTTTAAATTTCAGTTCGGTTTGAATCGTTAGCTAGATGAGATTTCAGACTTACGGGTTTACTCCCTGGTATTTTAACGATGTTCATTTCTAAAATATTCGTACATCCTAATTCCTTCAGATCTTTTGAAAAACAATCGCGGTTATCGTTTAAAAAACAAACCAAGTCCTCTATTCCTTCTTGGGGTCTGTATTCTCCGAAGTCGATTTCTTGTAGCTTGATGAGTTGTTTATTCGATGACGTTGTTTCCACAGTCGGTGATTCTCGTAGCTCTACACATGAAATTGTCGACTCTTTTGGTAAAATCTTCTCTTCTTTGCTCAAATTGAGAACGAGTAGAGAATGTTTTCCCGTAGAATTCAGAGCAGTCACAAAATTTACTGCATGTGGGGGCAACCTAACCTCTTCCGCGGTGATAGTCTCGATGAACTTGCACGTGTCGATATTGAGTAAGGCGGCTTCTAAATCTTCGTAAAAGATCAAAGAATTGCCTTTTACCGATATTCCACTAATGGACGTTCTGTGTAGTTCCGGCCAATCAGGACATCCATGATTTGAGATTCATCCGGAACAACACAGATAGGAATACTTTTCACTAGAATACCATTCACAGACGCATCAATATTCAGAATCGCCGTTGACACTACTTGAAAGTTTGCTGGCCCAAATGCTTTGAACTCAGTAGTCACATTTTCTGTTTTTAGATCAAATTTCGAAACAGCTGATGTTTTTATTCTGCAATCAGAACCTCCTGTGTCAATGAAAACGTTGAACTTGATTTCTTTGATCGTGACTTCCTTCCAAAATTTTTGAATCGAGTTATTGCTGTTGTCTGAAATTTGGAGCATCTCTGCTCGTTTTTGCTCCGGTTTAGAGGGACAGTGCCTCCGCGTGTGTCTTTTGTTTTTACAGGTTGTGCACCCTATTTCCTTTGCTGGTTCTGTACAGTCCTTCGCGATATGACCATAAATGTTACAGTTGTAACATTTAGGTTCTGCCATATCATTTTTTATCGGCGGACGTTTGTCTGGATTAAATTTCTTCGGATAGTTTTGTTTAGCATTTGTCTGTTTATCCTTCGAATCATTGGACTTCTCGTTTTCGTTTGTCGAGTTTTCGTGTAGTAAATCGTCTAAATCCGTATGTGTTTTGGCCGTTAGGGTCGATGCGAGATCTTTCGACCATAACCCTATAAGAACTTGTTCTTTAGTCTCTTCTACAGAAAGTTGTAGTTTCTGTCACAAACCACTTTTTTCTGTGAAATAGGAGATTAGGGGTTCTCCTTTGCGTTGAGACCTTTCGGTCATCCTTCTCCATTTATCTGTCAAAGTTTCTGAACCTATAAATGTTTTTCTGAAGGCTCTCTCAAAATTTTCCCAAGTTTTCAGGTCTTGAGATCTTGCCTTATACCACTGCAGTGCTCCACCCTTTAGATGACTGCGTGCGGACTCCAAGGTGACTCCATCTGGCCATCGATGCAGAACTGTGATCCTCTTCAGATTGTCGATCCAATCCCTGGCAGCATCAACCCCCAATTCACCATTAAAATCGATGATTACCTTGCTTAGGTCAGGCATGATGTGGAACATCTCAGGTGTCGTGGTATCTCTGTTCGAAGAGCTTATGGTTTGAGTAGCAAGTCTGTCCAAAATGTTGGTGAACATTTAATCTCGTCACCTGTTCTCCAAGATCATCAGAACCATTACTTGCTCCAAATTCGAAGTTGAAGTCTCTCCGCGATTCCCTAAGTTCGTTGGTGTATTATTCCTTAAATCATATGATTGAAGATCCGATCCTCTGATATGCTCTCTTAGTGGTTGCAATCTAGGTGTTTGTTGAAATCTTGAATCATGAAATTGATTTCCTGTGTCTCCAGGTTCTAATTGAGAAACTGGGAATCTCCAATTTTCCGCTTGCCTATAATTACCTTCCGGTGCTCTCCGAGTTGACAAACCATAAAGTTTCGCTTGCCACCTCATGAAGAGATCCATTTGAGGTGGATGCGCATTTTGAGGAGTTTGATTACTCTAATTACCGACATCAGAGACAGAATTTTGCAAAATGGATTCATTAGCTGAAGCGCCGTCACACGTAGAAAAATTGGATGTACTAGACGTAGTACTTTCTACCGACGTCGGACCACTGAGTTGGCTTGTTGAATCCATTTGAAATGGATTTTGCATTGGGTTTTCGTTCAGCGGCAACTCTCTAACAAAACGTTCAAATTCATCCACGGGTGTGTCCAAAATATTTTGCTGAGACATTTTATCGAATTTCCGATTTACGATATTTATTCCCACACTCACACGTAATTAGATTAGATCGTTGTTCCGGACCGTTCCGATCTCTCACAAATTATTACGCACTTTTTCAAGGACGGGCATGAGCACTCAGCGCTCTTTGTTCTGGGACAAAAATAATAAGGAGACACGCATGCGCCTGCAGCGCTCTTGGTTCTCTCACAAGAATAATTTTGCGAACTTCGCTCAAACAATGCGTTTCAATGCCTCAACAAGGCGAGAGAAAAAGAGGGGAGGAAGAACCCGTATTTCACTCGTTTTCGCACTTAATTCTCCAATTATCTCACTTTGACTTTCCAGGTTTTTCGCACAACTTATTTCGATTTGAGTAGGCTCACACGCGTAAATCCCATGCAGAACGGCACAGTTTTCCGAGTAAAATCGATTTAATCAAAACGAAGCGTGTTAGGTACAACTTGGAAGGGATGGCAATAACGTTAAACGAACCGATTTAGAGACATAATGGATTTATTGCACCTCAAGTTACAATGGATGTTTTGCGCTTCGGCTCACTTGAACGTACTGCTCGTGTTAGTCAGAGACTCCCAACTGTCTAGTGATAAATATAAAAAAGTCCCTAGTATTAAATAGCGAATGTACCTAACAGTAATTTCCAAAATACTGTGTTTTAGCTCAAATAGCTCTACTTTGCAATTGTTTTTACAAAAATATATATAATAACCACTAACTATGCATCCGCTGTCAGTGAGGACTAAAAAACAAATCGAAAAGTCCTCTTGCAAAATTACGTCAGACGCATAGTTTTCTCTAGCTCAAAAAATATGCGTCTGACAAAATTTTGCAAGAGTCCCATTAAGTCACGAAAAGGAGGACCGCCAAAATGGCCTAAGCTTGTCCCCGGATGAAACCTAACCCAAACCATCATGACTAAAGTATCAAAAATTTTCCTCGACAGAATTTTGTCGGAAGGGTCCTTATAGGACTTTTAGACTAAACTGTGTTGAAATATTGGTTGATCAGCGTGGCCGTTCTAGCAAACGAGGCAAAGTTCGGATAACGGTTTTATATAGTCCTGTAAATGCGCAAATTACAAGAGTATTTTAAAGTATGCAGGTAAAACTTTTTGGGGTTATCTAAACTAAAGAGTATCTAACGTATATGTGTCACATATGGGTCATTATCCTAAAAGGACCCTTTTCAGTTAGTTTCATAAAAAGATGTATCGATTTAAATATTTGTTTTCATGAAATCAATATATACAACCTTCAAGAGTAAAAAGGTGAGTTGCGCAAGATTATTTTTCAAAAATATGGATTTTAATACCCTTTTAGTCGTAGAAGAACATCCCAAAATTTAAAAAATATGGCATTTGGGTATAAAGCAAATTCCTTCTGCACAGTTGTTGTGGGGAGTTTTTGGTGTCCTAATGCCATATTTAATCTCAAAAATAAAAAATGGCGGATCGAAAATCAAAAAATCCAACTATTTTCAGATTTTTTATCTGCTATATTGGATCCGCAATTTTGAATTTTGCTATTCTGTTATCGGATTTGGATTCAGCGCCCCCAGAAACCTTAAGATACTCATTTTTATAAAAATACAATTTTTACATTTTTTATCTGCCATATTGGATCCGCCATTTTGAATTTTTTAATTCTGTTATCAGAATTGGATTCCGCGACCTCAAAAAGCTAAAGCAACCATAGTTTTGATATTTTGTTCCTAATAGAAAATTCCCATCCCGAAAGGATCAATATCGAGCAGTCGAATTTCCAAAGCTTAAAAGTCCGATAAGGACCCATTGGATAAAATTTTGTCCAAGATAACTTTTGATACTTAAGTCATGATTTATCGTTTGGCATACGTTTCATCAGGAGATAAGCTTAGGCCACTGACCATGTACTTTTGGCGGTCCTCCTTTGTGTGATGAAATGACATGGAATCCACCTGCAGTCGGAGGTCGAACAGATTTCTTGTGGTGCCACTCTCGAGGAGCTGCTCCTACGTCTTCGAAAAAAAGTTCATTGCTCAGTGAAAATTAAATTTTTATTGTAGCTTCCATTTTATAGGCATTCTTTATTTACCTTCATGTGCAGTTAGATTTTTTATACTTTTTTCAGTTAAATTTTCATTGTTAGTCGAATTTTTTTTTGTACTTAAGGTTTTTGATAGTTATGTTTTTTTTTCGCATTGGGGGTTTTTCTTCGTTGAACACTTCTTTTAGAATATATCTTGAGCTACTTATGTTACTTTTGGTCAGTGAAAAAGCAAACTGCAGTAAACCCCTTCCCAAGTACAACCGGTACTTCCAAAAGTTATGTACTCTATTTATTCAGATTTTAATCCAGTTTGTGATTTTCAGCTGCTATTCAAGCCTTAAAAAGAAAAAAGCGTTACGAAAAGCAATTACAGCAAATTGATGGAACATTATCTACCATCGAGATGCAAAGAGAAGCACTAGAAAGTGCCAACACAAATACTGCTGTACTTACAACAATGAAAAGTGCTGCAGATGCTCTAAAAGCTGCACATCAACACATGTAATATTCGCAGAAAAAACAATAAAATTCTTTGCTGATGATTGATATTAATAATTTAAAAATACTTTTTCAGGGATGTTGACAAAGTGCATGATATGATGGACGACATAGCAGAACAACAGGATGTTGCACGAGAAATTTCAGATGCAATTTCCAATCCTGTTGCATTTGGTCAAGATATAGACGAAGATGAATTAGAAAAAGAATTAGAGGAACTAGAACAAGAACAGCTTGATAAAGAATTGCTTGGCATTGAAAATATTGAAGAACTTCCTGCAGTTCCAGCAGCATCAGTACCAGTAGCACCAATTAAAGCTCGTTCAAGTATTGTCACATTCATTTGTTTTTCTTACAATTTTATTTTCCTACAAAATAATAGATTATCTACTCAGCTTAGAAATTTTGTGTAGTGTTACGGAAAATTCCGTACAACTAGCCTACAAAATATCAGGGCCGAGGCTAGTGTTACCGAATTTTCTGTAATACTAGCCTCTGCCCTGCTATGTTGTAAGCTCGTTGTACGAAATTTTGCGTAACAATATTCTGGGCCACTTTATATTCTTCTATTGTTACAGAACCCAAACCAGTGGAAGAAGATGCTGACCTAAAAGAATTAGAAGCTTGGGCCTCGTAAAGCAGTCACAGACCGATTTAAAGGACACAATTTTTGGAGCTAAATTGTAAAATTAGAATTTTAAGAACAGGGCTTTAAAAAAGGAAGATTGTTTATTTGAGTAGTTCTAGTTGTTTATTTTTTATGTGCATTAAGTTTCTGAAGACATTGTTGTGTACAATACAATATCAAATTCATATTTTAAAAATAATATTTCAACGCTCCAGAAACTCGCCTAACTCGTTTTTCACTTGGATTGACATAACCGGAATTGTTGACAGTGTCGCACTTATGCCCATCTGACTCCAACGTTAAACAAATTACTCATAAGAATGTATTGATTTTTTAAAACTTGCTAATGTATATTCTAACGTGCAGTTGTATAGTCTCCTGCAGCCTACTTGTATAATTATACAGTACACTCGCGCAAAGCGCCCGGTGCTCGGGACCGCAATCTTCAAAAAGCGCCCGCTTTCATAAGCCATGCCCCTCAGGCTTTCTGGATTGCGTTCCATGTACCCACCCTAGTGACTTGGTGGGTATACTTAATAAATGGGTGGAGTTTACCAGAGTAAAGAGGAAGGGGTATAGTAGATTGAACGGCTCAGGTGCAAGTGTTTGGCGCGAAAAGTCGTGAATATTTGAGATTATGTCATAAAAAAATACAAGGAATGGAATTGCAGAAAAAAAGTTTCAATTGCTGCTATGACATCAAAACAATTGATGTTACAAACAATTAGGTATTTTTACTTCTAATATGACCGACGCACAGTGGGAAAAAAATGAATTTTTTGGTTAAAAATGACGTACAGCCCACAAATATTGACGCATTTGGACAAAAAAAATTGAAAAAAAACTGATAAGATTTCTAAGAGAGTTGTCGAGCCTGATTTTTAAATTAGGCTTTTAATTTTTTATAAATAAATGTGACGAAAAAAATGGCCATTTTTTCTATTTGACGTTCTTGGTGCTCGTCAGTAACAGGAAAATTGTTGAAATCGTCTAAGTTTCATAGAGTAACATTAGGCAAAGATGTTCCAAAATTATATAATCAACAAAAAAAATTTTATAAACAAATTATTTGTTGAAAGAATGTTTTCTACGCTTTTCCATAATTTTACGTTTTTTTAAGTTATATTGCAAGAAATTTGGATAAAAACAATATAATGATGAAGAAATTTCTTCTTGAGATTATTATTGTTAATATTATAGACAAATTTAATAAACAAATGCATTAATCAGGCATTTGTCGACAGAAAAATTCGTTTTTCTTCGACGTCAACTTTTTAAATTAGGAACTTTATGATAATTTCAGCAAAATTCTAAATTTTTGGATCAATTTTATGATTTTTTAAAACAAATTTAATAAACAAATGCATTATTGGGGCATCTGTCGACGGAAAAATTCTTTTTTTTTTTATGTTAGACTTTTTAATTGGGATCTTCATAATAAATTCAGCAACATTCATGATTAGTTAATAAATTTTATGATTTTTTAAAACAAATTTAACAAACAAATTCATTATTCGGGCATCTGTGGACGGAAAAATTCGTTTTTTTCGATGTCAGTCTTTTTAATTGGGAACTTCATGATAATTTTAACAAAATTCATAATTAGTTGATAATTTTATATTTTAAAAAAAAATTTAATAAACAAATGCATTATTCGGGCATATGTCTATGGAAAAATTGTTTTTTTTTCGATGTCAGTCTTTTTAATTGGGAACTTAATGATAATTTCATTAAAACTCATACTTAGTTGATAAATTCCATAAGTTTTTTAACAAATTTAATAAACATATGCATTATTTAGGTATTTGTCGACGAAAAATTTTTTTTTCCAGTTTTTGTCCTTTCAGTTTGTTCCTCACTACTTCCATTCTTTTAATAAGGCTGCAGCTTCAGGATCGAGTAGAATGACCTTTTTTTTCCACTTTTGTCTATGGTACACTATTTTTGGATCAGTGGAAATCAACATTTTGCGCCCAAGATCTGTATTAGTAGCCTCTCTGCTACATTTTCGAGTGTTGAATTCTCGGATATGTTTGAATATTTTATTAGTCACTTCTTGAGCTTCCTCTGTTAATTCTCCAATAGGAAGAAAAAATGATTCGATAATTTTGGCACCGTGAAGAAGGATTTTCTGAACTGTTACTGGCATATAATACCAACTGTAAAGCTTCGCTGTTTTTCGGCAATTCTGTTCAAATTTACCAGTATCAATCACCTCTCCTGAAGCCATTGCTTCCAAAATCATGCTGAAATTATGATTCAACTGTTTGCTAACACCAGTAATTTCAGAAGTCAATTCAGGATCTCGGAAAAATCTCCTTGCAGTATTTCCCGTGTTTGAAATCTCCAAGCTATGTTTTGGAATATCTACGATGAGTCCCATTTTATCGAAAAATTCTTTTTGAATTCTTTTTTTTTTGCAGTTTTTACCTGCTCTTTCTCACTTTCCGTTTTCGCTTGCCATTTACGGAAGCTTAGACGATAGCCTATATGCAGAACACATTCCATCATGCGAATCCACGCATGTAACGTTGAAAGACCGAATTGGAAATTCTCTGTGTTCTCTAGTCTATCTGCAAGGTTCTGCCAGTGGTTCATTTGTGATGGTTTTGCACCATAAACGTAGCATGTGGCAGCTGAAGGAATTTCGGAAAGATGTTGACAAACCTTTCAATCTAGCATGGTTAAGTTAACTCATGGGTGACAGTTATTGTGCAACGACTATTGGGAACCTCGATTTTTGTTGGAACAAGTGTTGTGATTTTCTTTTTCATGAAATCTACTTCTGATATCGTACGTTCCTTTGTTTCTGGTGTTTGCTCATACATAAGTAGCCTATACAGTCTAGTGGACCCAGGACTTTCATTTTTTCAAATTGTTATCGGTTCTGCACATTCTGAACAGCTTTTACAGTCGCGTTTGAAACAGGTTGCATGCATGCGCAATGGTACCATTGACATCATGAATATACCTGCATCAGATTTTTCCTCTTCACTAAAGTTTTGATTATACCGACTCTGGTCAGATGCGCCATCACAACCGTATTTGTAGAGACATTTTATTGCAACGTTCTTTTGTTTTACCAAATCAAGCGGCAGAATATTCGGGATTTCTAACATACGCCCCACTGTGTGATCACACAATTTTTGTAAATCAACTCTAACACCAGTCTCCGTTATTTTCATGCTACCTTCAGCAGGCAGACATTCTTTCTTAGCGCTTTCAAGATTCATATAGAGAGGAAAAATGACTGCATTTCGTAACCTTGCTTGAATCCGGATAGTCTCGTATTGGTGCTTTTGTATCTTCAGCTAAGGTAATAGCTTCTTCTAAAGTAAAAGGAATAACCTGTTCATTCGTCATTTCTTCAATATCTATACCACTTTCGGAGATCAAATTTTGTATTTCCTTAGCCAAGTTTTTTCTACCGTCTGAGCGAAAATTGCTCAGAAAGGCATTTTCAACTTCAATTGGGGAGTAACTGTCCACAAGTGACAGTGTTTTTCGCCTTTTGGTCGATTTTGAAACGCTTTGAAACTCTCCGAAGATTTTCTGCCTGCTTTTGTATGATCAAATGTTATTACGAAGTCTGACGGTAACCATTTTTCGTTTGATTTATCAAACTTTTCTGAATTGTAAAATGAATTCTTCCATTTTTTTTTTCAAAATTTAACATAAAGTATCGCAGCAATTTTTTATGCACCACATTTTGTTGTTCACTGTCCAACGAATTTGTCGAGTAAATGTGATCCACTAAAATATGTAGGTCTTTACTGGAATTTTTTATCAGCAAATAACTTAACACTCTATTTGTAACATTTAAAGCTTCCATCATTGAAATTTATACAACTTTATAATGACAAAAACGTAAGTTTTTTGCGAATTAATTATTTACAACTAAGTACTAAACATAGCCAAGAAACTCTTTTTTTATTTAGCAAATAATAATTAACACGAAAAAAAGAACAAGGACAAAAAGAACAAAAACTTAAATTCCGTAAAATGGAAACAGAAAATATTAGATGCTTCAACGTACGTAGAAGAAATTTCTTATAAAGGAATCTGATAGTCGCCTTTGACTGATTTCTGAACAGCAGTAAAGTATTAGTTTGGTAACAAATGTTGTTAAAATAGAGTCGAATTCCAATGACTAACTGTTTTTGCCGATGATACTTTCTGTTTTTTTTATAGTACCGCAAAATGCAAATGATCTCTGCCTGACACGAATGCCAAAGGTACGCGAAAAATGGAGAAACAGTAGAATATCGGTGTTATCGTCATTTTTTTTTTTTTGACGTAACCTCAGAATAACAAAAAAAAAATCTAAGAAGGCGCCAAAAATATTTTAAACGAATTCGAGAGTGTAGCACCAAAAAAAAAATTAATAGAGAAATCCAAGCCGAATTATTACGGTGCAGCTTAATAAAAACACTGACATTGAAAAAGACGAGTATTTCCATAGAGAAATGACCAAATAATGCATGTGTTTATTGAATTTGTTTAAATAAATCATCAAATTTATCAACTAATTATGAATGTTGCTGGAATTATCATTAAGTTCCTAATTAAAAAGACTGACATCGAAAAAAACAATTTTTCCATCGACAGATGCTCAAATAATGCATTTGTTTCTTCAATTTGTTTTAAAAAATAATAAAATTTATCAACAAATTATGAATTTTACTGAAATTATCATGAAGTTCCCAACTGAAAAGACTTGCATTGAAAAAAAACGAATTTTTCTGCCGACAAATGCCCGAATAATGCATTTGTTTATTACATTTGTTTCTAAAAAATCATAAGATTAATCAACAAATTATGGATTTTGCTAAAATTATCATAAAGTTCCTAATTTAAAAAGTTGACATCGAAAAAAACGATTTTTTTGTCGAAAAATGCCTGATTAATGCATTTGTTTATTAAATTTGTTAATAATATTAACAATTATAATCTCAAGAAGAAATTTCTTCATTATATTGTTTTTATCCAAATTTCTTGCACTATAACTTAAAAAAACGTAAAATTATGGAAAATCGTAGAAAACATTCATTCAACAAATAATTTGTTTATAAAAATTTTGGTTGTTTATTATATAATATTGGAGCATCTTTAACTAATGTTACTTAATGAAACTTAGGCGATTTCAACAATTTTCCTGTTAATCCCGAGCACAGGAACGTCAAATAGAAAAAATGACCATTTTTTTCGTCATATTTGTTTATTTATAAAAAATTGAAAGCCTAATTTAAAAATTAGGCTCGACGACTCTCTTAGAAATCTTATCAGCTTTTTTCAATTTTTTTTTGTCCAAATCGGTCAATATTTGTGGGCTGTACGTTATTTTGAACCAAAAAAGTCATTTTTTCCCCACTGTGCGACGGTTCAGCTGTTTATACTGGAGGGACAACAAAGGCATGAGTGCATACATCGATGCATGGGACCAAATTTTAGTTTTTTAATATCTTTATAAAAAATAATTCTTGACAATAAGTCTTTTGGAAAATTAGTTTTTTTTTTCAAGAAGTAGTTAATAAAGTAATAAAATCGATATTGAAAAAAAATATTGATTTTATTATTTCATCAAATAGTTATTATAGTTATTTTTTACGAAGATATTAAGAGTATTTGATGCATAATAATGTCAGGAGTTACCGGCCGATTTTTTATTTATATTCGGTGGGTTTATTAAGAGAGAAATGCAAATATAATGCTGAAATTTTTTGAAATAATAAAAAATATATTAAGGAATTGATGTCTGTTTTGCGTTTCAGTTTCTATTTTGAAAAAAAAATTATTTTTGAAAAATTTATTTTTCAAAATAAACAATGAAACGCGCCAGACATTCCATATGCATTGATGCATGCATTCATAACTTTGTTGTCCCTCCAGTATTCGTCGTCATAAGTGACAATACCTAATATTTTCAACAATCGTGGATAGTGATGAAGAATGTGACAATGAGATAGAAAGTGGAGTAAGTATGGAGTTATCTATGAAAGTTTGACGACATGTGGAAAGTGATCAGGTCTATCATCTAACACTAGAACGTGCCTTCCTTCGATGAAATGTATATTCACGAAGTTCACGAAGTTATCCACTTTTGTATCTGTTAAAAAATGTGTGCCCACGGACCAGCCGGTGATTTACGTCCACTCTTGCTTAAAATCCCGCCAATTTTCGTGCGCTACCCACGGTCACCTACCTCGTTTCGGTGGGTGTACTGCATAAAAATATTAATAGAATTAAATTCTGTAGTGGATGAATAGCTTCTCGTTTAACACTATGATTTATTATTTCTTTAAACTTATACAAAACAAACATTTTTGTACAGCAAAAATGTTGTAGAGAAAAAGTACTTTATGTCAGCAAAAACTAAAATACATGTGGCATAAACAATCAGGAATGTCAGCATTAAGATATTTAAGAATTTGTATTACAAAAAATAATTAATTAATGTGTCTATTCAAGATAGAATTTTATAGCGCTTTAGAAAACAACGTTATAACTTTGTAAAACATTCTGGCATTAGAGTGGCTACAAAAACAAACTTCAGAATTCTTCACTCTATCCGAGAACAAAAGATTCTTTATTAAATAATTTTATTAATATCACAATTTAGTCAATTTTTGGAGTTTCCTTGAAAAACCAACTGTAAACTTTCTTCGAAAATTGTTATAATAACGTAGTTATTTCAATTCGAAACATTTATTTGGTCATACGGTCATGAAACAACTAAAACGAATTCTGGATGTTTGTAATCGTTTAATTGACAATCTTTGAAGATACATCCTTCGTATGTTTCAGCCCAAATCTGGGTCTTAAGGTGAAAAACAAAACCTGTGTCGAAATTAACCCTTAGTTACTCCACGTACTTTCATAAACGTTCTTACCCCACCGGGGTCAAAAGGGAACAGCGCGTCTTCACAGGCTTATATCTCAGGAACTATTTGGTCAAATTTGAAGTTTTTTTTTAAATTAATAGATTTTTTAAAAAGGTATATGACTTTGTTGATGACATGATCCTTAACAAAAATTGTAAGACAAAAAAAAACGAAGACAAGTTTGTTTGCTAAATTTTCAAAAATCAATTTTTGTTTACATTTGTGCCATTTTTAGTAAAAAAAAAATAGATAAATTTAATTTATTGAACTGATTTAGAAAGGTCAGAAGGTGAACTTTTAAGAAAAATCATTCCGACTATAATCAGTTCCAAAACGCATATTTATTTCGAAAAGTGAAAATTTGCGAAAATCTGGAAATTGCTCGAAAACGTCGCTGATTACGTCGAATAATCATTCTTAATGCGGTTTAAGAAAATTGCTGCTGGAAAAGGAAGAAATGCATGCTGTATGTGGGAAATCGTTTAAAAATAGAGAAGAAATTACATTACAAAATTCATTTGAATATCTGTACATAAAACTAAACTGTGCGTAAAAAATGCAATGTTTATTACATTACTTAGCGCAAACTTGTCATCATTTCGCCGTATGATCATGACACATTGCTTTTCGGCAGCTTAGACATTTAAACCACGTTTTTCGGTTAAGCTGACGTTGACAATACCCACAATGTGTGTGTCTATCTACCTTATTTGGCGCAATAAAATCCGCAGGATCTTGAGTCTGAATACTACCGTCATTACCAAGAAACTCCTCTAATTGAAGACGTAAATATGCATGAATTCCCGGTGTTGTTAACCGTCTCTGTAAGTGCGGCTTTACTAGTTTAAAACATAATTGTAAAATAAACTCTGTGCGCTTTTTCAGAGGGTTCTCTTCACTCAATGAACATAATACAAAGGCATTTACATGCGCTTGATCTAGCATGCCATAAAAAATCCGCATAGGCCAACGATAAGTCCCTGCGAGCTGTCGTAAAATCATGACACTTTTTATCGAAAGCATCTGTTCCCCCTTTTGTTTTATTGTAAAACAATACAATCGCCGGTTTTTTAGTCGCTTCATCTATTCCCTTAGTAAAAGGCTTAGATGATAATAAAAGGACAATTTTCTTTTTTTTTTTGGATTGTACGAAAGTAAAGTGAAACTTTTCGTGTACGCAAATTGAGCTACTTCACCCGCGGGTGGCATTTGTTTAAAACTTAGTGGAATTTCCCTCTCATTTTTACGAATTGTCCCAACCATTTTGATACTATGTTCCGTTTTCACTTTTTCGAAAATCGGGATCGATGTGAACCAATTATCACATGTAATGGTACGCCCGGATCCATATATATATATAT
>JBAGKK010497564.1:0-15116 GCA_037177015.1 Euceroptres primus
TCATGAAAAATACTACAAGTAAAAAATTATAACCAGACCATTTAACAGTGCTCAAAATTTGGTGGAGCCACCTTAAAATCTGCATTGACTGGAATTTTCTGCTTACTAGTTTTTTTTTTTCGAGTTTGAATTTTTAGTTTAGGTCAACTTATCCCAAGCAGGCAACCATAAATCGAAAGTCGTTTTTTTTCGCTGTAAAATGAATTTTTTAGTAGCCCTTATTTTCGAAAAGATTTTTGGTCACAACCAAAATTTTGTTGCAAAAGTTATTAACAATGAAAATTTAATTTTACAACATAATCAACATTTTTCTCATAAACGGCTAAACGGATTTTGAAGATTTTTACGTTGAAATTTTTGTTTAAAAACGTACATTCCAGAAATCTTTCTTCCGAATATAAAAACATTGAATTTTTTTAAAAAAATACAAAGTTTTTATAAACAAATTGAACTTTTTTTCTTTCAAAAGAAAAATTTTTTCACGATATTCTACAGTTTTTCTGGAGAGAAATGCGAAAAGAAAAAATCTAAGTAGTTTCTATTATAGAAACTACTAAGAAATAATAGAAACTACTAAGAAATAATACATAGTATTTCTTTGTTATTAAGTATTATATTATATACATAGTATTTCGTTGTTATTAATAAATAATTGTTAAAGAAATACATAGTATTTCTTTTTTCATTTATCTCCAGAAAAATGTAGAATAACGTGTAAAAGAAATTTTTCTTTTGAAAGAAACAAAGTTCAATTTGTTTATAAACAATTGATATTTTTTAAACAAATTCAATGTTTTTATATTCGGAAGAAAGATTTCTGGAATTTACGTTTTTAAACAAAAATTTCAACGTAAGAATCATCAAAATCCGTTTAGCCGTTCACGAGAAAAATGTTGATCATGTTGTAATATTAAATTTTCTTTGTTAATAACTTTTTTAACAAAATTTTGTTTGCGACCAAAACCTGGGGAAATCTTTTCGAAAATAAGGGCTGTTAAAAAATTCATTTTGCAGCGAAAAAAACGACTTTCGCTTTATGGTTGCCTACTTGGGATAATTTGAGTCAAATTATCCCCATTTGACCTAAACTGAAAATTCAAACTCGAATAAAAGAAACTTGTAAGCGGAAAATTCCAATCAATGCAGATTTTAACTATGCTAGATCAATACTAAAATGCTATATAGGTCGATTTTTTGGCCACGCACACTTTTTTTATGTGCCTGTGTAATTAACTGGTTAAAAGCAATAAACGCCAGTTTTTTATACGAAAATATTGTGAAATGCAATACATCCCGATGACAAATGATTTTAAACATTAAATATGTAAATTGAAGTAATAAAATGTAATTATAGATTTCACCTACTTTATGATAAAATGATGATGATGATGATGATGATGATGATAAAATGATTTTAGAATTCAAAATTGAATTATATTATTGAATGCTTTACCATATATTAATGTTGCCATTGTTGTTGGTATATTAAAGTTCGTTCTCTAAACTTTCGTTTAAGCTTTGTAACAATTTATAATTGTGACTCAATTAATTAAAAATAAAATAAATATAATAAAATTGCGACTCGGTTAAAATGGTCATAATCTTGTGTGTATAAGACGGTCAGCCGAAAGGGATTTTGGGCCATCTGTCTACTCCCGATACAAATATTATCCCAAATGCTACGTCCAATTTATATATTTATTTTTTAAGAAATAATTACTTAAAGTGAATAATTCATAGTAGTCAAGCTATTTATAAATAATTCGAAAGTGAACAATGTATTAAAACTTTGAACAAATTGGATAATCTTTTTAATTCAGTGTAGTGCTGTAACATAATCTATCAATTCGTACCGTCGGTACTGTTATAATTTATTATTCTGTTTTACCATAAACAAACGGCTTTAAAGTTATGTAACCTATTTCAAGAAAATTATAATTTTTCAAATATTTGGTGCAAAAAAACTTCATGTTTTGAAACTATGTTCTTGATCTCTTATCTTGACAACAATAACTTGTTTATTGATAAAAATTTATTTAATTTTTAACCTCAATATAACCTCACCCTATTTTAACTCATATTTTACAATATTTCGTGAAATTTATGTGATAAAAATGCTACAATGATAAACAAAATATTATAATGTGACATTTAACAACCTTAGTGTTGAGGAGGGGGGGGGGGGTTAACTTTTACACAAATCTAATACCTTCTCATATGATGATGAGAATGTAATAAGCATGTTTGAGCTAATTCTTTGGGTCTGACCATTTTATCCGAGCATGTTGATAAAATGGTCAAAATGCAGACCTTTTCTTTTTGCATTTCTTAGTGTATTCAAATTTATCGTACCCCACTTTTAATCTTTGGCATTATAGAACAAATTTCAAAGTACCATTTATCAGATTCGTTTTCTATAAATTATTTAATTCCTGACAATATCCAGCTGATTAATGTTAAGGTGTCCATTTTAGACACAATTCCCCTACTACTTATTTATTTGTCTTATTTTTGAAGGTTTAAGTGCATCGTAGAGTGACGGTTTTCAATCGAATTAGTGGGGTCTCCGACAATAATGTCTTCATTCTGAAATTTCTAATTGAGTTTTGCTAATTATAACTAGCGTTTCGATCTCCTTTTAATATTTTAGTCAATCCAGTTGAAATTTTAGATAAGGCATTTTCAGGTAGTTTTGCTTTTAATTTCTTCTTCACACATTAACATTGGATATAATTTTCCAGGAAGGGAAAACTTTTAATAGAAGCATTTTTGTTATAACTTCGTTTTTTAAATAATATTTGAGTATATTGAACTTGCAATTAAAAGTTTCCACGATAATAAAAGGATGCCTTCAAATACGGAAAGTGGAGCTTCCTGTCAATCTGCTTATGTGTTTTGTACGTCGAGTTACTCCTTAATTAACGTTCTATTGAATTTTTTTCTTTCGACATTCTGCTTCATTATTTAAAATGTAAATTCGTCCGAGGAAAATCTATCTTTCTCATAATGAGCTTCATTTACACATTTATCGTATTTTCTGCTTAAATTTTTTGATAAATTCTGTGCAATACTACTGTAATAATAACTATAAAATAATAATAATAATTACTATTATTAAAATAATAATAATTATTATTATTATTATTACGAGTTCAATTCCTGAAAGAATCAAAGTAGAAAATTTTTTCCATTTAACATTCTTTTTAGAAGAAAACTCTTGTCTTCTTTTATAAAAGAAAAAAAAAGAAAATCCAGCATGTGACATGTTTTCAGTATCAAAACTCGGTTTTTGGAGAATGAAGGTAAAGTTGTAAGAGATTCTAGTGTCTTGGTCGGATACTCGTATTTTCCATCTCCACGACCTCGTCATTGAATACGATGGCAAAAACAATGGTCGTTCAAACCGACTTCTGTAACGATATCGCTGTACCGACGATTGAAGAGAAGACTAAACAGAGAGAGATAAAAATACAGAAATAAAATCAGAACGAAAAGGATAGGATAGGGTTGAAGAGAGAATGGCGAGGGTGGTTGTTGGCGAATATAACGAGGGGCATAGGAAAGTTTTCTCTATCATTCTTATTATCATCTTCCTCATTGTTACTGGCATATCTATAAATACAATAATCGTCGGTGGTGCCCTTTGTTTGAACCAGGCTTTCCCACCTCGACCTGCTTTATTCTGAATTCACAAAAAAGTTTATTGAGAAGGGATTCTAAATTTAATCTTTGGGTCTCAGTGCCTCTTTGCAACTATCCAACTCGAGGTTTATTTATATTTTTATTAATACTAGGGCTTTGTCCATAAATAACGTCACACACTTTAACCGTAGGTAAAGGTTATTTTTCCTAGAATCTTGGTGAGACAAAAGGAAGGGTAGGGGTGAAAATGGCCTAAAAAAGTGTTACGTCATTTATGGACGAAGCCTAGTTAAAAGTACTAATTAAAATTATATGTGGGAAAAAATTTGGATTTAAGGTCATTGGAAATTTAAAGAAAATTTCTCTCGAAGTAGGAAGAAATAATTAATTATTTATTTATTTTCGTCGAAGGTAAAATTCGCCTCGTTGAGAATTTATGTATGGTCGAAGGTAAATCTTGGTGGGTCCACAAGGGTGCTAATTAATAATCTTTCTCGCACTTACGGCGAACTCTGCCTTCCACAGTTGGTGCCTTCGCAGAACCTCTACATAGAATCGAAACTACCAAACTACTGGGGGCAATTAGTAATAACTAATTAGCCATCGCAAGGCAGTCGAAGCGCGAGTACGCGAAATAGTACAGGAGCGAAACTTCATGTAACGCAAAGTTCCTACTAACGACAGTCACATCTCTCTCCTGCTTTTCCTAGCGTCTCTTGCATCATCGATTTTCCCTTCTCGATGATTATTTATTAATGAAATGAATATCACATGAAGAAAAAGCTTATAATTTGGTTTATATTATAAATCCTTTTTATCTAAAGCAAATTTGATAAATTTTATCCAATGTATATTATCTTTATTATATGATGTATTTCTTGATAATTATTATTTAGTAATTTAATTAAAAGAATGTTGTTTGCCCTATAAATATTTAATGAGTTAAAAACCTTTTATTTGACATGTAAAAGGAAATTTTTTAATTATTCAAAATGCAGGTAAAATATTCCACTTCTGTATTGAATTTCTCGCTCAGTGGATAATGGTGCAATTATTCTGATATATTAATTAAGGTAATGTTTTTTATGGGTTAATAAAATATTCGATAAGTTCATATTGTCGATTTTGATGTGTGTATTGACTGTGTTATGATCATTATTATAAATAAACATTCAATAAGCTGAATTTTTTTATTTAATGAGAAACATAATTATAAAAAAAAAGTAATTTCTCTCATGTGATGGGAATGTAAAAATGATATACATATAGGTATCAAATTAACAATGGCATTCTTGGCAAAAGGCTAGATTATTCCAGGCAAAGCGAATTTCATTTAACGAACATGTAAAGCAATGATAGTTACATTTATTATTTTATTGTTCTTATTGTTTTTAAACTAATTTTTGACTAGTAGCATCAATATTCTCATTCCATTTTGGAAACCACTTGGAAATAACATCTTCATTATTTTCCAAATCCTTTCGACCATGTTTGGTAATGACTCGATTGTCACTCGTCAATACAATAAGGATCGGTATCGAATATATGTTAAATTTTTTCCGCATCATTTTGGGCACTTGGCCTACTGGCAAAGCGAACCTCCCATAAAAAATATAAATTAATTATTGCAGTACAACATTTAAAATTTGAAATGTTTTCAATTTCAAAGAACGTAAAATCTGAAAACCTGCTGAACTTTAAATCATCCCTTACCATGGTCCATGCTTACTGATGAAAAAATGAGACATTTCCTCATTGTCATGATCTGATGGTACAAAGACTATCTCTAAGCTTATACCTAGGTTGCGTGCTTTCTCGTACATCTTCTTCACAAGAGGTAAAAACGTCTGACAAGGTGGGCACCAAGACGCTGAGAAATATAAAACGATGTAACGAATATTCCGCAGCACATCGTTTGCTATAACAGTCTCCCCTTTCGAATTTATCAAAAAATTTCCTTTCAACATTTCCATGCTGGAAATGTTTAACCTTTTTAAATTTTGCTGCTTAAATTTTTAATGCAATTTAACTCAAACCATTTTCCTGTAACCAACAGTTGTTAAACACGTTTCTTCGATTTTAATAGTTTTTTCAATTGCCATCTTGCCGTATGAATGAAATCAAGGTTTCGGAGGTTATGACAAACAATGACAAAAGACTAGTGCATTCGAGAGTTGATTATTTTCGCTTCTCGATTCGCACGTTTTTCCCTTGAGGTCGTGATAGCAATTCATATGTTATTGTATTATTATTATACTTGTCTTTCTCGTCCCCCCCCTCCACCCTCCCCCACAGAAAGGACAAATTATAAAGAGAGGGATAGACAGAAAACATACAGAAAGAGAGAGACTGAGGAAAAGAGAAAGAGAGCGCCACAATTTCCGCTCCATGCATTCATCGCTTTCAATTAACTTTCAATTAGCGTCGAACTTCAATTTTCACGAAAAACAGAAATTCATGTTGGCACGAAAAGCGACCATCCATCCAAATGCTAACACACACTTGCTCTCGCTACAATAATTCGGGGAATGGATGCTTCGCCTATCACAGTAATGGTATCTCAACGTTATTTCATAAATCAGTCAGGCAATATCTGCGGTTTGTCGACCCGCAAATTCTCCATTGTGATTAAAGTTCCGGTCATTGTTTTAAGTTGTGAATGATGTTCGTCCTATTTGCTTCTCGTTTGTGCGACTAATTCTCACCTCTATGAAACAAATAACTGACTGATTTTCATTCATTGAGTCAGCATGCGATATAAAATTTGACATTTTGGTCATTGAGAACATTATTACATTCAAATTTAAGTTGTACACATAATAGAAATAGTAAATTCCTCTAAATTATGTCTTATATTTAACAAAAAATATGAAAAAAGTAGTAATAAGGTTGATGGAAAGTGAGTTAGTAATGTTAAATTGTTAGTAAAGATTTTTAATTTTATAAAAGTTTCACTGTTTGTATTTTCTTAAATTGAAAGTGTTTAAATTTTTAATTTAAATTTTGGAAAAACAAAAATTAACATTCAAATTTAATTATTTTCAACAGGGTTGTAATTTATAAATTATTATTCACAAGTTCTGTCTATTATATATAACATATAGATTCAAATTTTGATAGAATTTCATAATTAATTTACAGCATCATAAAAATGAATGTCGATTGGGAACTCTTTTATAAGTTTGTTTAATGCAGTCTCATAAATTACGAATTTAACGAGTCTCAAGCGTTTAAATATTTACAGAAACCACAGTATAATAATTTATGTAACACTAAACGACCAAGTCTAATGATTGTTACGATTGTCGTAAATTTTTTCATGGCCTACCGACTGTATTAAGACAATAATATAGAGCAGAAGGGAACTTTATGTACTCTCCAATTGACAAGATGAGAGTGCATCATCCCTGATATTATTGTTACTAGAATGCATTAGGAGAATATCAAGTTGCAAATGAGAATTTTCGCATAAACGATAGAACGATCAAGTCATAAAATGGGTCAGGTTGAGATTGCTGTAGGTACTTGGTTATCAGAGCGAACGAGGTTAGTCAGGAATTGGAAGCAGGACACCTGCTTGCTACAAGTAGGATTTCCAGTTATCCAGATTGAGTTTAAGTTCGATGGAAATAATTTAAACCTTTAGATTACGTCGATTGTAAATTAGAGATCGTGACAAATCTATTTAACTTCAAATTGACTCGAGAACAGTTTCTACAAGTCTCAATTTATTGGCAATCAAATTTTCTTATTGTATTTCTTAAAAATATTTCCTATGGTTTTTTTTAAATCTCTTTAGACAGTTTCAATTCTAAATCGATTAATCAGTTTAACTTAAAGTTGGAGAAAATTTCTACAAAATGGGTAAAACGATCAGAGAACGTGTATCGAACCTCTCGAAACGAGGGAAACTGGCTTGAACCAATCTCAGATCCGTTAATTTGGTAAACACGGGGAGAGTGCACCGAAAACTCCTGCCACCATGCTAGATAGAACAGTATGCAAGAAGAGAGGGTTGCAGAGGGAAACGATGAATTTCGCGGTAAGGAAAGATTCTCTTTGCGGGCTAGAGGAGCACGTCCCTTATCGAAATTCTTAATTAGAAAATTTTAATTATGTTTTGAGGCTGTATAGAGAGAAAGAGAGAAATAAGAAAGAGAATAGAGGCGGTAAAGGCAAGCCGATGACGTTCCTTGGGTTCTCTCTCTGCTCTGCAAAGATAGTGGATTTCTGGAAGCGAAGAGGCGCGAGACCAGCGGGGATGAGCAAACTGCTCGCAAAAGAGGGCGAAGGCAATTAAGCTTGCGCCTCATAAAGATGCTCGAGCGACGTTGTCTTCTGTGCCGATATTAAATTTCACCTATAACCGCGCCTTCACCTGTCAAGGTTCAACCTTGATGGAACTAGATAAACCCTCCGAGGCAGACTGAATTTACCTTTCGCAAAATTGTCAAACAACACTTTCAATCATACCATCCAAGTACTTATTTTCATTTTAAATTCACTGCAGGAGCTTTTTATTGAAGCTTGTTAAATTGTACTTAAAGGATGTTTATCAGAATTTATAAAATGAATGAGAATAACGTATTATAATTCTTACATAACAAAATTGAATAACTGTGTTCCAAAATAAAATTTGAAGGAACAACATTTATCAATCTTGAATAAAATGTACAATTTTATTTAGGATCCCTTATTAAAAAAAAACCAAAATATAAAGGAATCAAGAAAATATCGAGAATCTATTTTTTGAAAAGTTCAAAAATACAACATAGCAGGTGTCAGATTAGCAGGTAGATGAGGGTGATTCGTATAAGAGCTTTTCGAGTTTCTCGGGTTGCAGAGTCCCAGGGGAAAAGAAAGCACTTGCCTTCGAGAACATTTTCAAGGATCAGACTTCGACAGGGTACAGGAAGGAGCAAGTTTATAACGTAATAAATTGCGGTTCGTTAAACAGTTAATGGAGTTCGTCTACCGCCACCCCCTGTGGATGGTGCCATCGATGAAATTACGAAGCAGCATCCCTTTATACGGCGCGCCGCGAATTATTATCGACAAGTGAACCCAACTCCTTCCTCAACAAGAACCTATTGAAACTTGCTTCGAAATGTGTCCGCGGTATACGAAATGCAACAACTTCTTGTCAACAACACCCTTAGATTACCATTTTAAAAAAGAGCAATTTTTCTTTTAATAGATATTCGCAATCTTTTTCTAAAAAGTAAATTGTTATTAAGGATGTTTACGTGGTACAATCAACCTCCAAATTTATCAAATATTTATAATTTAAATGTAATTTTGAAAATAAAATAATTTGAGTCATAACTATTTATTTTACAGTAGCTATTTGGAATTTTATGCTTGTTTTCTGTTTTTGTGGGCAATAGGGTTGCTGCAGATGTCCAATTCCGAAATTCCAAGTATTTTTCCCTGGATTGTATAAATGATGATAAATATTTATGAATTTTGAGGTTGGTTGTACTAAATATTCTTAAATTTTCAAGAAAGAGGAACAATTTAATTATAATTGAAAACGAAATTTAACAAGTTCAAAAATACTTTTAATTATTTCAAAAATACTTGTAATTATTTTGGGGTTTAAGGGTGGATATTTTTGTCAATTTTGATTTATAGTTGAGAAATTGGACAGTTAGTAGAGAAAGTTGGGGATCGCTAGAGACTCTCAGAAGTGTTCGCCATGGCGGTCCATAAATACGAACTAACTCGCCAAGTGGTTTCGCACCAGGGTTTTCGGGTTAAGGAAAAGGGGTACGCACCTCTGGGATTCTCGAAAATCCTCTTCAACGCTTTCTGTGCTGGGGCGGAAGTGGCGTTCAATCTCCAAGTTAGTTACAGATCGTTAATTTTAGTATGAATATGCCAAAGCACTATGAAATAGTTGCAATCTAAGGCTTACATTAGAGCCATACCATGACACACTACCCCATTCATAGAACATCCTACTGATGGGAATAAGGGGGTCACAATTCAAGCCCTTTATGACAAATTACTCCATCTGTTGGAAAACTGACAAACTAGTCTTGAACATTATCCACAAGCAAGAAAGTAAAGTTTTTCATCATCTAAAATTAGAAATTAACTTTGAAATTAATTTTTTTTATTATTACCATATTTTTTATTTTAAAAAATCCTGATGCACAACCTTACGAAATTATATTTTTAAAATCATGTTTTTTTTTTTTAATTGAAAATTGGTCCAACCAAAATACACCTTTTTGTCTTATTTGAAAAATTTATCTCCCAATTAAAAAAAAAATTGATCTGTAATTCTTTGCAAATTGGCCTAGAAAGCCTTGAACTTTTTAAATTCAAAGTCTGCAGGGGCAATGCAATTTCAAAATTTTAAAGATTCGAATACGATTGGACGTTTGATGAGTCGGTTTCATTTGGTCATGAAATTTTGATTGAAGGTAGGTTTTTTTTTAACAGTAAGATCCAAGATGTTATTTTATCAGGAAAACAATTCTGCCGTCCAAAGTAAAAAGATACGTAAGTGACTTTGTGGTTTAGGGTTATTCTCTTAAACGTAGCAATGGAAAAGTCGACCTAAGCGACAATGTGACTTATGTATCTTTTTACTTTGGACGGCAGAATTGTAGAAAGGTATTTTTATGTCTAAAAATACATGTTTACTATTTTATTTTAATACTTGGGTAAAATTGGGTTGCGATTAAATCAGGGAAAATGATACACTTAAACTGTACTTTATTAAAACACAAGAGAAAAAAGGTTAAAATTTAAGGATACACGAAAAAAGAGGCATCGCGCTTTGCTCTCTTAATTTTACAATCTTACTCGCCACGATGCTCATTCAACACTGCTTCGCCCTTCTACGCTTTCCGTACAATTCAGGTCAAAAATGTCAAAAGAAAATACCTCCCACTCTTCATTCCTTACACTTTTTATGGTTACTACGTGCCAAAATGCAGTCCATCGTTATTCATCGTTCGGACGACCCTGAAGCGACCTTATCATAAAATGCTAAACCCTTGAGCGTATCGAATTTTCTAAACTCTGGTATTTTTTATAATCCCCAGGTTTTTTCCCGAAACTGTTGCTCACTTTTTTCTTTACAATTTCAACATTTACAATAATTGATTTTTAGGAATAAAAAGATCTTCGGTTTTCCTATAAATAAGAAAAAAAGATCTTCGGTTCTCCTATAAATAAGAATAAAAAGATCTTCGGTTTTCCTATAAATAAATAAATAAAGGTTTTTTTGAATCTGAATGCTTTTGAATAAAATCATTTCAAATTTTCAGAATGTTTTGAAGGAGGGTGATAAAATAAAATGCAGGAAGAGCAAGTTGGTAGGAATTATTTTTACTTTACGAATTTCAATAATTTTTTATAAGTAGGGTAGAGAGGGATGAGATTGATGAAAAGTCGCGATGCAGAATCGGGGCAACAGGTTCGCTTATAAGCTCGTCGTAACGATGCGAATTGGTGGCAACCGAGAGAATCGCGGTGAATTCCGGGTGGGGCCATTACGGTCGACCGAGCTGACGGAACAGCTCGAATATTGGCTAAAAATGTAAATTGCCCCGACACTGGTCGCCTCGACTGTCTGTTCGATTGGTCTCTTTTCGCCCAGCTTGACTGTGAAGTAATTGAAAACACGCGTCATCTCCGGTCACTGTTTGTCGTAATATTTCTCACGCTTTTTGTCCGACACCAGGAAACAATTATATCTGTCTTCGATATAAAAAAATTGATGGCCGAGAGACATTTTCATTTCGTCTGGTCGGTTGCAAAATTTATCTCTCGCTGAATTTTATGATTGTGAATTATTCAATTAATTTTTGCTTCCTCATAACGAAAGCTTTGTAACGATGAAAATTTTCGAAACTTTTTGACATTTCTCGACCAAATTTGAACCCAGAAATCCGAAAATGAGATCTTAAAAAAGGTCCGTGCGTGCCTCTCTCTCTGTGTGTGTGTGTGTGTGTATGGGTGTGTGAATATGTGTATGTCCATAATACTTTTTAAAAAATATCTTGCAAACGAGTTGAGCTAGAGTCACGAAATTTGGAGGAATTATAATCTGATCTAGTGTTCAAAATTTATAAAGTTTTGAGCCGGATCAGATGAGAAATATTTTTTTTTGATTTTATATTTTTCTCATAAATCGTTTTAGTTGTTATTTTTTTCTCAATTTTGTTTCATTCTACTAAGAATTTACATATCTCAAAGAGTCATCCCATACAATGACATACATCTAATCTCTAATCAATGCAAAAGAAGACTCAGACATGAACTGCAGTTATAGTCGAGAAAATTTGCTCTAGATTTGGTCATTGTACTGAAACATACCTTTTTCTACCAAAAAAAGTTGAAGTTGATTGATTAAATATTTGGATATACAAAAAGTAAATTTGAAAAATTCGTAATTTTAATAATTTTTTATCACTGTGTTTTAAGTAATAAAAGATTGTCCATACATTATTTTTTAAATATGGGGTGGTATTTAATTATATAAAATAATTTATTAATAATAATAATTAATAATGAATAATTAATAATAATATTATATTTAATTTAATAAGAATTGATAAAAATCAATACAATGTCGGTAATCATCTTAAATCAAAAAATTTCCTCATCTAAAATTTTTGAATTTTGGTTTTTTTTATAAGTAAAACCTTTTTTCAATTTTGAGGATACAGCAATATTGTAGAGGTGTGCTAAATTTTTTTTAACTTGTATCAGGTCGGGTCGGGTTGTATATGATGTCGGGTCGGGTTGTCGGGTTTATCGGGTTAGCCGGAAACCTGACCCGATAACCCAACCTGACTTGAAAGTCCGAAAATCCAAAATGGTCCAAAAGTTTAATTCAAAAATTTCCGGAAATTTATCATAAATTACCGGGAATTTGGGTCATTTTCGGTTTTCGTGCTTTCGGGTCGGATTGCTTTATCGGGTCAGGGTTGACCTCTAAACATTTGTAGAACAGATCGATTGCCAAAGGGGTTTTTTTTAAAAAAAGAATTTTCAAATTTACGTTTGCGTGGACAGACCGTTTCTATTGCGTTGTACAAAAAAAAGTTCAAATTAAAAAAAAAGTGTACACAATTCTAAGAAAAACAAAAAAAACCTTCTATCTCTAATAGGTTTCGAGATTCAGTAATTTCAAAAAACCCCTTTTTTCTGAATTTCATCGAAAAAGCACTACTTTTTATAACTTTATGTGTACCATCTGACCGAATGATTTTATGAAAAAATATTCAACAGACGGCCATATTTGAACATTTTTATGCAAATTAAGTGATTAGCACTAATTAAAAGTAAATAATACATATTTTTAAATTGATAAACAATTAATTCCTTATAACAAAATTATTTAAACACCTGTTTTTAGTACTTTTTGACAGTTTTTGAGTACTTTTGTGGCAAAAAAGTTATTCTAATTTATAATGAATATCGAATATGTCCTTTGTTAATAATAAAATAGTCATTGTTTATAACAAAATATTTTTCTCAACAGCTTCTCTACATTTTATTATACAATTATCCTACAGACACTTGTAATTCGTCCTAAATGTCGCAAAATGTGTTGAAAAAAGTAGTTAAAACAGGTGTTTAAATGATTTTTTTATGAACAATTAATTTTTATTAATAAAAAAGTATGTATTATTTACTGGAAATTAGTGCTCAACACTTACTTTGCATAAAAATGTTCAAATATGGCCGTACTTGCCCCGATTGGTACACTCAGGTGATTATATGCAAAAAGGGTCTGCTTTCCAGGGTCATAACTTGTGACCTATTCTGCCGTCCTAACAAAAAAAGTCATAACTACATTTTAAATGTGTCCCCTGTCCTTCTAACCTAATATTTCACATTCACACGATACATTTTCGTATAAAATATAGATAAAAATATATAAAAACACTGCTTCTAGGGTAAATTTGAACTAAAATTTCATCTGATGACGGGAAATTGTTTTTTTCTTCCACTTTTCATAACGAAATTACAGATACGATATGTGGAAATTTTCTAGTGGTAATTAGATGTCTCGTATCTGCAATGGTCTGTCAGTAAAAAATCTGAAATAAAATGTTTTTCATGAAATTCGAGTTTCCAAAACCTTTTAAATGAATATATTTGTGTCACAATTCAATTGAAAATCAAAATTAGTTTTCTAATTTATTTTTGATGCGGAATAATTGAGTTTAGGAATTGAGGTTAGAAAGTCGAGGCACTTACCCAAAATGTAGTTACTACTTTTCTGGTTGGGACGATAGTATTAGGGCTAGGATACTTTATTTTAATCCAATTTACGTAGAATTGAGTCTATTTTAATTTCTTTCTTTGACCTTTCATCGGAGGATCAACAGGAAACGAGGTATTTTCAAAAAACAAAATTTTTTTTATTTAAGTAAAAAAATGCATAAAAACGGGACTTTTTCAAAGATGACAAATCACAAACTAATAGGACTAGAAGGCCCTCTTTTTTTTATTTACGTAGAATTTTGTTTACTTCATTTCATACTCTGGCATCACTATCGTACTTTGCCCATGGAACGCCCTGTTTCGTGGAAACTCCGCAGGGGAGAAATTGCCCTGAAAAATAGGTCAAAAGTAGTCCACTTTGAGAGGTCATAACTGCCAACCTATTAGAGCTAGAACTTAGTCCTTTGCAGCAAATTAAAGATAAACACTTGAATCTTCACTCGTCCGTGTAATATTTTTTCATAAAATCATTTGGTCAGATGGTACACACAAAGTTATAAAAAGTAGTGATTTTTCGACGTAATTCGAAAAAGGAGTTTTTTGAAATTACCGTATCTCAAAACCTATAAAATATAGAAGGTTCTTTTTCTTGTTTTTCTTAGAATTGTGTACACTTTATTTTTTATTTTGAACTTTTCTTTATACAACGCAATAAAAATGGTCCGCCCCCGCAAACGTGAAACTTGAAAATTCTTTTTAAAAAAAAAAAAAAAAAAAAAAAAAAAACCCGTTTGGGAATCGACCTGTTCCTTAAATTTTTAGAGGTATTCAGGATCCCGTCAAGAAGCTATTTCAAAAAAAAAATCGCGTCTGGGAATTATTCAAGAAAAAACTACCAGCTGCCTGGACTATTTTGTCGAGGCGAATTGATTGTTTTATTTTAAAACCCCTTATGACCAACTATATTTATAATAGATAAAACAAAATTTTTTAACGATTTTATTAGAAAAAGTTTTTCAATTTTGGTAGTATAACAATATTGTAAGTATATATTTTATTCCTTTTGATGCGAAGAATCAATTTGTCTATTGCAAAACCTTTTATGATTGATTTTTATGATTGTGAATTATTCAATTAATTTTTAGTAAGAAGTTATTCAATTTATATATATATATATATATATAAAACTGTTTGGACGACTAAGGGGACTTCCATAAATGATGTCACAGCTTTTTAGCGGTTTTTGGGGGGGGGGGGGGGGGGGGGGGGGGGGGGGGGGG
>JBAGKK010497575.1:0-15114 GCA_037177015.1 Euceroptres primus
TCAACTTTTAGTTAAGGGGTCACCTAAAAGGGAGCGCTGTTCCAAGTCTGAATTACCCCCGTCATTTGCCCTGAGTGGTACCCATGGAAATACTTAACGAAAATAACTCTGAATAATTTTACGTTCCTCTATTCTTACACGAAGTAAGTAACCTAACTTTTTAAATGTATTTTTAAATAAATACTTCTTAAACATCAAATTCATGCTGTATGAATTAATAGTTCTAAAAATATATAAGATCCTGATTAATAGTCTTAGAAAAGATAAAGCCTAAAATCTGTTATAACCTAGGATTGTATTTTAATCCAACAAAATCGTTTACTTATGAATTAAAATATAATTTTAATAATTGTTATTTTCAGCATTTATCATCATTAGGGCAATATAAAATTCTTAAAAAATGTCCTATGATTCGGGAAATATGAGTACCAAAACGTTCGAAATTTTAGACAACTGTCTTGAAACAGAAGTGAAGGTCAACACTGTTACTTATCATTGGAGAGTCAAAAATTTCAATACATTTATTACGGCAGGAAGTAGCATCAGTTCAGGAAATTTTCAAATTAAGAATGAAGGCATCAGTCTAGAAGCATACTTAGGTTTGGACATTTCGAAAAGCATGAAAAAGCAGGACCAACCCGAAAAATTCATTTCCGTGCTCTTAGGAGGTCATTTTAATTATGAAGATAATTTGTTGGGTGTAAATGTTGAGTTTTCGATCTTCAATATGTCCAAACAAAAATACGATTGTACTACGAAAGCAAAATGCGATTCGCTTCTTAGTAGGTGGGAGATCGAGAAATTCATTTCAGTAAATGACCTGCAAACATATTCAAAACAATATTTACCACATAACACGCTAACTTTGCGTGTAGAAATAAAAATTTTCTCATTCATAGAAATTAAAAAAATAATTCCTGATGATTCTTTCGATTCCAAGTTAGACAACACTTCTGAGGAGAAAGATACATCCAAAGAAACTGATGAGGACAAATCTACAAAAATCAAGACATGGAGTTCTGCCTCTGACTTCAGTCAAATGTTGGAGAACCCTAAATTCAGCGATATATCTCTTGTAGTAGATGATGAAACTATTCCAGCCCATAAAGTTTTTTTGGCAGCGAAAAGCTCAGTCTTCAATAAAATGTTTGAAGAAAACCCAAATGAAAAATTATTTCAGCTGAAAAACATCGATTCATTTGTCCTGAAAGACATGATGCAATACATCTATACGGGAAAAGCTCCGAATTTAAATGAAACAGCATCAGGTTTATTAGCAGCAGCTCAAGAGTATAAATTGGATGACCTAAAAATTTTAACTCAGAGTAAATTATGCAGTAAAATTACAAAGGAAAATGTCGGTGCACTTCTTCTTCATGCAAACATTTACGATGCTCAACAATTAAAATTGCAAGCTTTGAAATTTATCAAAAAAGATATCAAGAGTATTCTCAACACTGATGGATTCCAAAGTTTATTGGAGAAGAATCCCAAACTTATGAAAGAAATTTTTTACGAAGTTCTTAAATAATTAGAAATTGAAGAGGTTTTCTTTCCTTCATCTGATTTTGTGTTCAAATAATATTATATTTGCTTCAAATCAAATGTCAGTGATTGTTTTAAAATTCAATAAAGAAAAAGACCGAAAAGGATTTTTTGATGAGAATTTCATTCTTTTCTTTCGCAAAAATTGGAATATTAGACCATTTCATAAAGTGTACAACCCCTGTATGAATCCGGTCGAAATTTTTGCCATAAGTTAGTATTGCCAAAAGGTTATATCTGAAAAAAATTGTTATGGGAGTTCTGGGGGTAAATCGAAAAATCAAAAACAATTTTTTTCTCGAAAACGACTAAATTAAATTTCAATGAAAAAAATATATGTTATAGGGTTCAATGGTAATAATTTACGGAATTTTTATTTTTAAAAAACGAGTCAAAAAATTTTAAAAATTGTTTTTTATTGGATGCACTTACGATCTATCACCATTCTCTACCAAAATAATCTTCACGGCTTTAAAGGCACTGAAGTTTCCCATAAGTATAACATGAGAAAAAAAAGAAATTTTTAAAAATTCGTTTCATAACGTGAAAATGTATAATTAAGCGTAATTTTGAAGTTTTTTTTAGCTATTAATAACTCTTAAAGGAATAAGTATCCATTATTGTTTTTTATTTGAACTCAAAACCTCTTTAATGGGGCCTCAAAAATAATCCCCACAAAAAGATGGGGGGAATTTGGCGGAATATTGACATTAATTATCACTTTTTCTTAATTTTTTCATAAGCACTCATTAATGGATAAATGGGAAGATTTTATTAATTTTTTAAGGAATTTAAAATTGTTTAAACAAATTTTATTTGTTTAAATAATTTTTTTCCAAAATATCGTGAACTACTGTGTTTTCTACTGCTTCAACCTAATTATTTAATTTGAAGAATCAAACTATTTAATTCTATTATTCAGTTCTATCAAACTATTTTAAATTGTTTAAACAATTTATCATTATTAAAAGGTAACTTCTAACTAAAATAAGGTGTAAATTGAAGGTTTTTTGCAAATTTTTCCATACGTTTCTTTACTTTCTTTTAATTTTGCCCTTTTTCGATTTATTGCAAATTTTTTAAACAATTTTTATTTGTTTAAACTAATTTACAATACCAAAGAGTCGAGAATAAATTGATTTTTTTCATCCTACGATCTCATTATTACATTTAAACTATTTTAAGAGTCAATATGTTTGTGTCAAATGTTTTTAAATTGTTTAAACAATTTCTAATTGTTTAAACATTTTCACGTTTCGAAACGAAATTTGGAGAACTTGTTTTTTACCCATATTATTCTTATGGGAAACTTCAGGGTTTTCAAGGCCTGGAATACGTGTTCCCTTATTTTCGAGACTTAAAAATTTAAGACTTCAGCCTAGTCAAAATTCGAAAACGATGTTTTTTGCACCACCCTAATGTTTTTTTCCAGTGCCTGGGAAACCGTACGTGGAAGACTGAAACACTTTTGATTATTTAAATACGATCCAACATTTCGATCGTTTTCGGATTCTAATATATAATGCTAGAGAAGTCAAAGATTTTTTTGGCAAAGAACGGTGATAGTGTCGCAAGTGCGTCCAATAAAAAAAAATTTGAAAATTCGTTTGTGACTCGTTTTTTTAAAATGAAAATTCCGTAATTTATTCTTTACACTGCACACCATTCAATCCCATAGCATATTTTTTTTCATCGAAATTAGTTTAGCCGTTCTCGAAAAAAAAAATTGTTTTTGATTTTTCTGTTTATTCCCATAAATGTCATAAAATTTTTTTTTCAAATATAATCTTTTGGAAAATTTAATTTTACATCAATACTAACTTATAGCAAAAATCTCGACCGGATTCATGCGGAGGCAGCACATACATACGTAGCCTGCTATGCGCTTTATAAATGTATACATTTTCAGAAAAAAATAGTTAATATAACTTCAAGACAGGATCAAATTAAAAATTTAATTTTGAATAATGGTTTGTAAAATACAACGTTAAACTTTGAAAAATTAACTCAAGTGGATTTATCAAATTGTTTCCACTTGCTGCTGAATTTTTGGAATGAAATAAAATATTTATAGTAAAATAAAATTTTACTGGGCAATAATCTTTGATTTTTAGTTTTATAGTTTAAATTTCTGAATATTATTGCTATTTTCCAATAATGTATCGGAAAATATGTTAAATGATGATAATATGATAGAATGATAAATATGATAAATATGAGAATTTTGATAAATGAAAAATAAAAACTGTTAATTTAGTTTACCAAACTTTTAGATTGAACTTGTAGTTAATTATCTCGTTTTTTTTCCGAAAACTTAAAAATATTTTTTGAATAGTTTTCTTTTAATTTTGAAAATCAAGAAAAATTGTCACAAAAAATAAAGGAAAATATGTATCTACAGGCAAAATTAATTTTTGAACAAGGTATTATCATTTTTTAATAAAATTACAAATAATCGTGTGTTTTAAAGGACGTATTTATAAAACTACTAAAAACAGTTAAGGAACTCAAGGACAATTTTGGAAATTTTCTCAAATTGTTCAAAAATATGCTCTAAATTACAATGAAAAGGCTTAAAATTTTACCTTTAAAAAATGAGAAATAGCTTTAAAGAAAAATAGATTGACACTAGTGTTATAATAAGATATCTGAAAGATTGTTTATAATATCCGAATGTGTTATTTTGACTAAGGAATTTCGTATGGATTTCACGAAACAGTATAAAACTTTCACCAACTGATTGCTAAAAATTAAAATACCTAAATTATTTGATTCCATAGTGACCAGAGGCCAGTCGCTTTATTTCCATAAACACTTTGCATCTTTATTGTTAATTGCTACATCCGCGTTCATTCATTCTACATCAAATTGGTTCAAGACTTTTATCAGTACGTCTACTGGAATCACATGGCTATGTTTTGACAAGTTTATATTCTGACATAAGATGGACCGATTTTAATAGAACAAAATTGTTCGCTGCAACGCGCGCGATTAAGCTAATTTCTTAATGTGTAGTGACCTTGAAACATGAACTTATGCAATGGCTGTAATACTATGTAATCTTTTTTCAAGATCACTAACATGAGTTAAGTGAGTGTAAAACATTCTAAAACCTAAATCATCCAAAATGGAATTTTTTTCAAAAATATAAAGTTAATTAATGACATTTCAAAAATTGTTATATTTTGTATTACAAGTGCAACTTTTCTGAACTCTCGTCTGGAAATGTGATTCTTTTGTAGATAAGAGAAGTCTGCTCAGTAGTGCGCAGGCAGTCGAGGTGAAAAAACGCTGTAGCAACTTCGATAGATATTATTTTAAAAGTGTAAAGTATTGTGAGAACCAAAAAAAAATGGAAAAGAAGTGGAGAATTGTTCGTTTGCTAATGTGGAAGAATTATTTAACTCGCAAGAGATATTGGAAACAAATATTGATTCTTCAAATTTTGATTCCTCTGTGTATGTTTCTGCTTGTGCAAAAATTGAGATCTATAGGACCGACACGAAAAGAAATGGACAATGTAACGTATTATCCTATAGACACAAAAGAAAGTCTCTTAGGCTTTGATGATTTCTTGCTATTCTATGTACCGGAAAATAATTTTACGAGGAAGCTGATGAATCGTACAACTGAATGCCTCTTACTTCCTCCTCAAAGTATGTATAACGAAGTAAAATAAATGGTACTATTGAAAAATTATTTTAAAAATCAATGATTAAATGTATACATTTATAAATTATAAATTTAAAAATAAGAAACTGTTACGCAATCCATCAAAATCGTTCTACTCATATCAATTTCTGCTACCGATGCAGAAACTGCTCGCAGATTAATAGCCTTAATGTTTTCAGTTTGTATTTTATTCAAGCGAATAAAAGTTTTGCATTGAAAGAAACGTTTCTTCCAGATGTCACTGGATTTCCTTCAGAAGAAATAATGTTGAAAAATTATTCCTATGATCATGGTTTTGATTACTATGGGGACAAAATTTTAGCAGTCATATTTAAACAAACTGATGATGAACCCGAAGCTCTCAAACATCTTGATTATACACTCAGATCCTCTTACGATACACCAACTAATTTATTAGGAGGAGTGTTTCAAGATTATAATTTTTATTATGTGAAGCATCTGTTTCTGACCTACATTCCATATGCTCAAACTCAAATGTGCATTGATGAATCTTTTATCAATATGTCAGCTCCGAATCCTTCTTTTCTACACAAGGTAGTAAGATATTTTCATAGCATCTTAAATATAACTCATATAATTTAAAATATATACATTGAGAAAGTTTTGTTTACTAAAAATTCAAACAAATTACAATTCTAAAAAATAATAATAATAAAAATTATAATGTATGCCAGTCACATATTCCCTTGAGATCATTACTGTTTTAGGATAATATTAATTACACTACTAACTCATTTGACCACAGATAAACTTCAATCATTTTTTAGTTATCTATTATTGCGTGCTTTTATGTAACTCAAATTTCACAGATATTTATGTAGATACATATTTCCACATACCTAGTTCGACATCAGAATTGCGAATACATTTCAAAAGTATTTTTTAAATTAATTAATTTAAACAAATCTTTTATTTGAATTTAACAATATCAATGTTGTAAAATCAAATAAATAGTTTATTTTAAATACAAATTTATTTGAATCAAGTAAGCTTTTTTGTTTGACCCATTTTTTATTGCACCAAACAAATCTTTTTCTCAGTACAATTTTTTTCATAAATACAGATTGATTGACATTTGTGATTAGCTTATTTGCATACAGCACCTGAAAAAATATTTGAAAGGGTCAAACTAGTGTATCTCAAAAATTAAATGGAATCATATAAAAACTTTTCAGTCATAATGTAACTTTTCAAAAAAACTTTTCAGGTAACGATACAACGTATGCCTAACTCAGGTCAGGTGAAATTAAAGACTAGTGACGAAGCAACAGGATTTTTGTTTGCTACAGGAGCTATTGTGATATTTTTATCGACACTGCTTTTAGAAGCTTTTTATTCCGCTAGTGAGAAGTATACTGGCGTCAACGTTAGTAAAAATTGACAAATAAATTAATATTTTGTTAAGATGTTTCATGACTCAAAAGCTCACAACAATTTTCTAGATTTTAATGGGGCTGAATGGAGTACAGTTTCATATAAATTTATGCAGTTGTCTTGGCAGTGGTATACTTTATGGCTTATTTTATGCAACTGGAATAATAATAGTGATGACACAAGCTTTTAACAACCCAATTCTATTCTATGGAAATTCATTTATTATTTGGATATTCCTTGTTTTCCATATTGCTCATCTTACAGCATTTGGAATGCACATCACTGCTTATTTCTCAAATTGTAAGTTCATTATGTAATTAAGAAGATGTTAGGTTATCGAGCAGAATTCAATATTTTAGGAAGATCTTAGTTTTTGTCGTGTTGCTGTTCAAATTAAGACGTCAAAAATTAAGATTTTCCTAAAAAATTCATTATGTAATATTTATAAAAATAAAATTATCAAACTGATTAAAACTATTTTTTTTAATTGTATTTTTAAAAAGGTTTTTTGCTTATTTGTTTCAGCTGTAACATTGCAGTTTATTCTTCTTATCCTGTATGCAGGATCTTCTTTGTTTCAAGCATATTTAATAGACAGTTATGTATATTCGATAATACCATTCTTGGGGATTATTTTCCCAAATATATTGTTATTTAGAATGTTTCAAGAAATGAACATGTATGAAACTCTGGGTATGAATTTAATAGATATTATTATACATACAAATAAACCTAAAAAAATAATGATTTTTTCCAAAATTCAGCACATACTCTAAAATTAATCTTCTAATAACATTATTTTTTAGTAATGGGAGTTCAATGGACCAACATGTTCCAAATTGCAGATTCTGCTTATTGCGCTGCAGGAAGCATAGGATTCATGATAATTTTTTCGATAATGGGTACTGCCCTACATTTTTTTTTATGTCTTTACATTCACATTATATTTCCTGGAAAATTTGGACTTCGACAACATCCACTCTACTTTTTACAGGTGTTACTTGTTCAAAATTTAATGTAGAAAATGTTGTTAATTAATTCAAGAAATGAATTAAAAGAATGACTTTATTTTTACAGACGAAAGCAAAAGTTTACGAAGAATTAGACGAGGAATTAGACGAATTTAGTTATGCTAATGTAGAGGGAAAACCATTTGAAATAATACCTAAAGGTGTTTTCACTCCTGGTATACAAATACGCAATATAAAAAAGTCTTATAGAACGAATTGGTTGAACAAAACTGTAGGTTCAATAAAAAGAGATGAATTTATTTATAAAAACAAAAAAGTTTGGTAATCTGAAAAAAATTTTACCTTTCAATAAATTTAAAAGTACATTTTATTGGTTTTAGGAAACTGAAGCCTTACATGGGATTTCGATGGATATTTATAAAGGGCAAATTACAACCATACTTGGTCGAAATGGAGCTGGAAAAACTACAATGATGTCTATCTTAACAGGTTTTTATAATTAAAATCAGTGACCTAGGATGAATCCAAAAATACCTCTAATATATTAAATCAAATTTTTCATTTCTCTTTGTTTTAAGGTTTATGTAGTCCTAACGAGGGAGTTGTACTTATAGACGGAAAAAGAATCAGCGATTATTTCGAAACTTTGTCAACAGATTTAAATTTCTGTCCTCAGGAAAACATGTTTTTCCCTCATTTAACTGTGATAGAACAAATGGAATTTTTTGGGATGGTAAGAGTGGATAAATATTATTCATTCTTTCTTAAAGTAAAACTTGAATATACATTAAAATTAATATTTTTTTCAGCTGAAGTGTATAAATAAAACCACAGATGAAAAAATGTTAGGTTTCCACATTGATAAGTTACTGAAAAGGCTAAATATTTACGAAAAGCGAAATTGTTTTCCGAAGGAAATGTCCGGCAGTCAACAAAGAAGCTTATGTATTGGGTTGTCGTTTATGAATGATGCTAAAGTAAGTTCTATTTAATTGTACAATTTCTTTGAATATGATTGTAGTAATTAGAGTTCAAATACGTATTAAATGTTTTGCAATTTATAATTAAAGTTTTAAATTTGAACTACAGATTTTAATTTTGGATGAACCAACATCTGGAATGGATTCCGAAAGTAAAAAAGATACTTGGAACATGTTACTGGTAACAATGGAAATATTATTATGACAATTTTTTCTTTACTTGAAACAATTACTTTATAAAGTAAAAATATAGAATTTACTTAATAATTTACTTAACAATTTACTTAATAATATTTACATAAATACCTGGACCCCAACAATTGAAAATGTCTTTAATTACTTTCAAACAACCATCAGGAACTGAAGGGCGAAAGAACTATTTTGATCAGCACAAAAGATACGGAAGAAGCTAACGTACTTAGTGACAAGATAGCAATTCTTCATTCAGGAACGTTAAAGGGCTACGGAACATCAGTCTTTTTAAAGAAATTATACGGTTAAATATTATTACGAAATATTACAATATTTTTACAATACTGCTGCAACATTGCATGATGTAAGAATTAATTAATCTAATTATCTAAATACCTTTGTAGGTCAAGGAAATATTGAGGTTACACTAACCACAACCACATGGCGTAACACAGAAGCTATTAGACAAGAACTGGGATCAAATAATGAACTTTTAAAATTAGAGGATGAAATGATGGTTTTATGTGTTCCATATACAGAACAATTAGCGGAATCTATCGATAGAATTGAAAATAAAAAGAGAGAACTTGGCGTCACTGCCATAAACGTCTCCCTTATTACATTAGAACAAGTTTTTCTCAAGTAAGAAATCCTTTTTTCATTTTAAAATTCATAAATGGTCATAAATACCATATAAAGAAAACCATAATTGTTTTAAGGGTAACGAAAAAGGAACAAGATATCGATTTGACTCGACCTTTCATAAACCTATCATATAAATTGAAAAACCGTGAATTATTACTGCAAACTATATTTGCATTAGTTGAGAAGAATTTCATACATACGAGAAGAAATATGTGTACATTTCTTTCTATAGTAAGTGTCTTTAATAATCAATTCTTACACCTAATTAATGTTCGATATCACCCTAATAAAGAATTATTTTCAGATGATACTTCCTTTAATAAGTATTCTCTTCATGGTAATGAATTACTCTTCTATAAACGCGTTTCGTGAGTTTCGGGAGTCAAAATACCTGAGCCTTGATCTCTATAACAATCCTCTAGTTATGCTTTCTTCAAATAATGAAAGCCTTAGTGAGAAATTAAGAATGTTTGTTAAAGATTCTGATGGAAGCGTAATTGACATTCCTCATGTTATGCTTTCTTCAAATAATGAAAGCCTTCAACAGAGCTTAAAAATGTTTAATAAAGATTCTGGTGGGATCGTGAGTGACGGAAATATCATTGAGTCAAGCGGAAGTCTTAACAATGGTAATGGAAATATTACATATCCAACTCTTCCTGTGTCAAAAATACACTAATCATTCAATAAAACTTTAAATATTCCAGAACTTGTGGCATTTTCTGAAAAGGATGTTTCAACATTCCGTAATAATTTAGTAACAGCCATAGAGTTTAACGTAACTGGAAAATCAGTCAACGCCAATGCTCTTTATTCAGAAACAGCATTACTCAGCATCCCAATCGGATTGAACATCATATCAAATGTTATGATCAAATCTTTAGCAGGAGAAGATTACGAGATCAAGATATCTGATCACATTCTTCCACAACTTAGATCATTTTCTGAGTATGACTTATCTGCAATAGCCCTTTTATTCACATGTTTTCTGTATCCTGCTGTGGCACTTTTTGTGATACAACCATGGAATGAAGTTTCTTCAGGCATAAAACATCTTCAAAGAATGGCTGGAGTCTCGTCTTTAACATACTGGAGTATTCAATTCGCTGTTGACTTTATTGTCTTTTTTATCTCGATAATATTATGCTTAATTGGATTTTATCTCATGGATTGCGCTGTCAATCTTGAACTTTATCGTTCAACTGAATTAGGTAAGGTTTCGTGTTTTGGTATTGATAGAAAAGTGCTTCTTTTTAAATATAACAATTTTTTGCAGCTATTATGACGTTATTACTTATGTTATTTGCTGCAAATGCTCTACCGATCGCCTACATATTCAGTTTTGTACAAATGCCGAAGTCTACTATTGTTACTAGTTTGAGTCTTTTTCCTTTGGTTTTGCGTAAGTTTGAATATTTCAATACTTTAGAATCTTATACTTATCTATACTATACTATCTATCTATACTATACTTATCTATACTATACTATCTATCTATACTATACTTATCTTATACTCTGCGAATTTTTTATGGGATATTCTAGAATTTTATGCAACTAATTTTCCGATAGTAAAAAATTCGAAAGAATATTTATGAAATATAAAAAAATATAAAATAACGCTCATTTTACAGTCGCCATAGAAGGATTTTTCTGGATCATAGAATGGGAAATGCAGCCGTATTTTACTATTGAGGGTACTAATGAAACCTATGTAAGAGAACCAAACGGTTTTCTTTCTTTTCGAGAAGTGCAAAAAAGAATATTTCAGCTTATTCCACACATAAGTTTCTTTCACGCGCAAGTTTCTTTCTTAATCACAGGAGTTGGAAATGCCCACTGTCAATATTTATCACGCCAACAAATTGCTGAAAAACTTATCAGTGAATATTGTAAAGGTAAGACAACAGCAAAAGTTTTAACGGTATTTTTTATGGATATTTTTAAATTAAACTGCAAGTAAAGAATGAAGAATTAAAGAACAGTATTTTTTATGGATATTTTGAAGTTAAACTGCAAGTAAAAAATGAAGAATTAAAGAACCATACTATTTTCACAGACTTGGAGTGCTCCAATGGAATTTGCAGACAAAGCATACCATATTTTCGTAAATACCCCAAGTATTCAACAGCGGAAATTAATTTGAATGAATGTGTAATATATTTATGCTTGACGCCGTTTATATACTTCGCTATTTTAGCAGCGATAGAACACGGACTCTTACAAAGAGTATTTGCAAGATTATTGAATAAAAAACCATTCGCAAGCAATGAGGAAGTAGATGATCAAGTAAGGGAAGAAAAATATTCCGTGGGATTCGAGGTCAATAAATTGAAAGCTGACAGTAAGTTTTTGAAGAACTACTGTATTACTGTTTTACTGTATTACTCTTTCCGCTCTAATAAAATTTTAATGTCCCCAGAAGCTTCAAAGAAAGCCAACAAGTTGGTGTCAGAAACTAGTACTGAGGGAGACAATGCATTTTTAGTTCACGAGTTGAATAAATGTTACAAATCTAAGCAAATTGTAAGAGATGTTAGCTTTTCTGTAAAATCTGGCGAATGTTTTGGATTACTCGGTGTAAATGGTGCTGGAAAAAGTACAATTTTCAAAATTCTTACTGGCTGCGAACTTCCAGATAGAGGTGACATGTTTTTAAGAGGGTACGACATATTCACCGAAAGAAAAGAGGTAAATTCTGTAAATATAAATTTTGTAAATCGACTTTCAAGACGAGGTTTATTAATTAAGAAGAAAAATTGATTGCTTCAGACACACATACTCACACATACTCATACTTGTCAGAATAAAGTTTTGTTCATTCAACAAAATCGTTTGGTTTTGTTAATTAAACAAATTATGTTGATTCAACCAAATATTATTCTGAATGACAAATATTTTCATTGTCAATATTTGTAACTGAAGTCCTATTTCCAAATTAGCTAAACAACTCATTCTTATTACAGTATCTATCACAAATGGGCTATTGTCCCCAAAATACAGCTTTAATTTATTCGCTTAATGCGCGAGAGCACCTGCGATTATTTGCACGCATCAGAGGAATTCCACGAAATCAAGTTGATCTTGAAGTTGAGGAATGGATTAATAGACTTCGTATGTATTAGTCTATTTAAAAAATATCAAATTAGACATTTTTTGAGCTAGTATGATAATATTGTTACTTAACTTTTAGATTTAAGTGAGTGCGCATCTGAACCATGTGGGACATATAGTGTTGGAAACAAAAGATGTCTAAATATTGCAATTGCTTTTATTGGTAATCCTGATTTAGTATTATTAGATGAACCCACGACTGGAATTGATCCTGAATCTCGCAAATCACTTTGGAATATGATTAAATCTTTTTTAAGAGCTGGACAGTCTGCAATCCTTACATCCAATAGGTAATGTTTAAATTTGAAACCATTAAAGTTTCAATTATTCAGATAACATTTTAAGTAAAAATTGTACATATTTTTGAAAAAATGTCAGATTCATTGTGTGAAAAATCCACCTGGTGTCTTCTGAGGCAGTTTCTGCCATCTCAAAAATGTTAGGTACCATTTTCAAACTAAAGATTTTGAATAATTATACTCTTCAATTATTATTCACCAATTAGAAAATACATATAGGTATTAGGGTGGGCCGAAAAACATTTTTTTTTTAGTTTTTCGATCAGGATAGGAAAAATCTTATTCTATATATAAAAATATATTTCTGAGATTTTTTACAGATTTTTAAAACGGTATCTTCCGTTAGCAGAAATGATTTGAAATTTGAAAGTTCAAAAAAAGTGATTTTTTCGACATATTTCAATGCTGCTTCCACAGTTGTCTTCGATATCATTTCCCCCTTTACAAATTCGTTCATTGCAATATGCCATATGATTTTAAAAACCATTTGTGAAAGAAAAAAAATCTGGTGATAAATATATTCACGTAAAGTCAAAATTTTACTTAAAAACTAGTATTTTAAGGTAAACTAAAGTGGTTAAAAGATGTAAAAAATTTTTCCTTGAATTATACTTTTTACAGGTCTTTTATAACATAAAGGCACATAAAAATTTAAGAGGACACATCGAAATATTTAAAAATTCGACTTTAGTGCGTTAAAGAGTAAAAAAATATTTTTCATGATTATCGAATTATTGTGTTGTGAGTGATTTCCCCAAGAGTGTTTTGTAAATCAAATTAGTTTTTTCTCCCAATTTACAATAATACGAGACTATTAACCCCTTTGCAGAAGTTCAGACTCTTTTTCGTCGGGTGTGCCATTTAGTTTAACCCTTCTACCCCCCCCCCCCAACCCTTCTGCATATGGTTGTGGCTGTGAATTTATTCCCGTTTGGTACGGTATTTTATTCTAATATTATGTTTCTTTACTAATTTTCTACTAATAATAATTAATTAATTAATCTACTACTAATAATAAATAGTTATTATTATTAATTATAAATTATTAATATTAATTGTTTTTCTATAACAAAAGAGATTTAGTAAATAAAATAGATTTCTCCAAGTAGGAGATATTACCCTACAGTGGATCACTAAAATTTATACTTTTTAGAAAATTGAGAAAAGTAATTTACAGTATGGAAAACGTCCACTTTACATTTAACTATTTCCATACGAAAATGATTTATAAATATAGTGGGAAAGTTAGATCGAGACAAATGCTCGTGCAACTCGTACGTACTTGTATAAAGTATATTACACTTCCAAGTCCGATCTTTCTTGTGGTGAAAAATAAAGAAAATTTTCTTACAACTTCCCCACTATTTATGAATTATTTTCGTATGAAAATAGTCAAATGTAAAGGAGACGTTTTCCATTCTGTAAATTACTTTTCTCAATTTTCTAAAAAGTACAACTTTTAGTGATATACTCTAAGAGTAGTATCTCCTACTTGGTTCTATTTTATTATGGAAAAACAATTATTACTGATAATTTCTAATTAATAATAATAATTATTTATTATTAAACAAGTATTAATAGCGTTGTTTTGCAGCAAATTATTAAAGAAACACCAGGTTAGAATAAAATACCTTAGCTAAACGGGAATGAATCCACAGCCGTAACCATATAAATAGAAGGGTTAAACTAAATGGCACACCCAACGAAAAAAAGTCTGAACTTCTGCAAAGGGATAAGTAGTCTCGTATTATTGTAAATTGGGAGAAAATACTAACTTGATTTACAAAAAACTCTTCGAGATATCACTCACAACACAATAATTCGATAATCGTGAAAAACATTTTTTTACTCTTTGACGCACTAAAATCGCATTTTTAAATATTTTGATGTGTCCTCTTAGATTTTTATGTGCCTTTATATTATAAAAAACTTGTAAAAAGGATAATTAAAAAAAATTACGTCTTTTACTTTTACGTAATTTACTTTTACTTTAATTTACGTCTTTCACTTTAGTTTACCTTAAAACACTAGTTTTTAAGTAAAATTGTAAAGTAAAATTTTACTTTTAATTTACATCTTCCACTTTAGTTTACCTTAAAACACTAGTTTTTAAGTAAAATTGTGACTTTACGTAAGTGTATTTAACGCCAGATTTTTTCCTTCAACAAATTTTTTTAAAAATCATATTGCACATTGCGACGAACGAATAGATGATTTCGAAGATAACTATGGAAGCAGCATTGAAATATGTCGAAAAAATCACTTTTTTCGAACTTTCAAACTTCAAATCATTTCTGCTAAC
>JBAGKK010497586.1:0-15114 GCA_037177015.1 Euceroptres primus
GGGTTTCAGAATCTTTAAAGTTTTAAGTTTGAGATTTAATTAGTTAATATAATATTTTTATTTGAATACTATCAAAATTAGATATATTCAAAATGAAGCATTGAAATGTTTGAAAGTAAAAATTTTCAAATTAGCTGACATCAGAATTGAAAAGTTCGGCGACATTCTAATTCTATTTGGAGTGCTTTTAATAAAATTCAAAAGTGTTTAATTTGCAATACTTTCAATTCGAGTTTATTGAATTTTGAACGTTTTGAATTACAAACTGTTTATTTTTAGGCGTTTTTAATTTAAAATTGTATTATTATTGAACGCTTTAAATCTAAAACTAAACAATTTGTTAAATACATTTCAATCGAAATTGATTAAACTTTGATCGCTTTTAATTGAACATTCTTTGACTACGCGCTTCAAAATTTCATGCTATTGATAAGACATTTTTATCAAATTATTTGGAGCGCTTTTAATAAAATTCAAAACTGTTTAATTTGTAATGCCTTCAATTCGACATTATTGAATTTTGAACTTTTTGAATTAAAAATTGATCATTTTTAGGCGCTTTCAATTTTAAATTGTATTATTATTGAACGATTTAAATTTGAAACTAAACATTTTGTTAAATATATTTCAATCTAAATCAATTAAACTTTGGTGGCTTTGAATTGTATATTTTTGAACTTTACACGCTTCAAAATTTAATTTCTCCAATTTTTTATTCATTCTACCTTGATTTCATCTTTGTAATTGTTTTCAACTTGAAATTGTATAACTGTGAACTTCTTAATTTTTAATTGTTCAGTTTCTAAAGTATCAATTCTAAGCTTTAAATTTAAAATACAGTAATGCGACAATATTTGTACTCGTAATAAGAGTAAAAAAATTACAAATAAACGGAGGTAAATATGAAAAAAGTGAAAAAAATTCTTAACAAATGTGTAAAAATTGACTCTCTTTTGAAAAAGTGACCAAAACTTTGAAAAAAAGAGACTCGCTGGGGAAGGCTTGAAATGTTTAAATAAACGTTGAAACTGTATATAGTTTTAACTAAATATATATTAACGGTATATTTGTCATTGAATAATTAAGAATTAGAGACCTAAATAAAATTTCAACCTTCAAAGATTCGAAATTGTACAATTCTGAATTTAATCTATAAAATTCCACTTTTTTTAAATTAGGCATTCAAAACTGAATATTTCTAAATTTGAAAATGTTTCCAAATGAACATTTTAGTATCTAAGCTTTCAAAATTGAAGAAAAATTTGAAGTACTTAAAATTTAAAGAGTTTCAAATCGAACTCCTTCAAAATCGTATAATATTTTAACGTCATAATAATTAGGTACAAATTAACTTACTTAGTGAAAAGAATAATACTAGTAATCACACATGTTATATGAAAAATAGTTATTGTGAAAAATTTAATGATTTTCGAAACATTTATATCATTGGTATGGGTTGCTACAAGACCTGGAAAACTTGGAAATATCATGGAATTTTGAAAAAATGACGAATTTTTTTAGCTGCACCTCCTTTAAAGTCTTAATAATTATTTTAGTCCTTGGTTGAAGTTTTAAAAATTGCAAATTGATAGAAATTGATTGTTTAGAATTCAATAATTATTGAAAAGCCCTTTACATTTGCATTTATTAATCACAATACCAGAAATTGTCGGCAAATTAGTTAGCAACCAGTAGAATAGTTAATTAAATTGACTGGAATGTTTTCAAAATTAGACCTGGATCATTTAATATAAAGCTGAATAATAATTAAGCTATTATTTCTGATAAAAGGATTGTTTGTTTTTGCCTCACACGGAAACGTCAGGAATGCAATAAATATAATTTATTCCCCTATTTCCCCCCTATTTTGTGAAAAAATCACCCTATTTCCCCTTTTCCTAATATAATTTATTCGCCTATTTTCTCATAAACCTTTTGTTGTTTTTGTTTTTATCGTGTCATAAACATTTGTTTTCTTACAACTTTTTTTGAGAAAATATATAGTTTAATCGATAGTTTATTTGTCAATTTTAAAGGATGATTAGGACGTGTAAGACTATTCTGCTGAGACAGTTCTATTTCCATTATTAGTGCATTAGAACGTAGCATATTAGCATTGTTTACGCACTATGAGTTAGTTTGAAGTCAATCTCGCAATGTGCAACAGTACGAAGACAAGGATATCAAGTAGGGGTATGAAATAGCAACAGGGAGAGGGAATCCATGCCTTCGCTATTATACGGAGAGTTAACAGCAAGATTGTTTCTCAAAGTTAATTTGCATCTACGTGCGCGGTTAAAGCTCGCGTCGCATCTTGCAAACCCTGGAGGAATTAGCATTGAGAATTGAAATTATACCTGCATGTCTAACTATAAGCACGGTTTATAATTAAAGTTATTTACACCAGACTTTAAATTTTTCCCCTTTGATGACTCCTATTACACTAGGGAGCGAAACCCTGTTAATTTCAATAATACAACTGTATTATTTTGATAAAACATTTCTGCAAAATTAGTGAAAACCTTACATTTAAAGTTCTTAAATATTTTTTAAATATATTTACTTAATATATATTTCAAATATATTTACTTAATATGTTTTTTAAATATATTTACTCAATATATATTTCAAATATATTTACTTAATATGTTTTTTAAATATATTTACTTAAACAATAAATATCATTAGTGAAAATCTGCAATTTAAAGTTCTTAAATATATTTTAAATATATTTACTTAATATATATTTTACTTAAAAATATATTCACCTAAATATATTTACTTAAAGAATAAATATTAGCTACGTGTATAGAAAGAACACGAGACAAACTATCTTCCTGGAACTGTCACAAAGTTCTGACGCCGAAAGTGGTAACCTTTCAAGCAAAATAAAATTTTCTAGTGCCTAAATACACACGGATATCTTCACTAAGGGGGTAACGGAACCTTCGGTCGAATCGATATTATTGAAAAATATTGTCCGCGTGTCAGAGGCATCTGCTCACTAAGATTTGAAGGCTTTAAAAGGAGAAGCTGAAAATTGAAATTCACGCTGAAAATGTCAGGTGTACCTAACACGTTACGGAAAAAGCCCAAGCGATATTGGAGATACATTCTATTCAGCTTTTAATTTCGATTTTATTGATATATTAGAGATACGGTGAGGTGAGAATTAAATGAATGAAAATTACCTATAAATTATGTATAAATTAAATTAAACTAAACTTAATAAAGAAGTTGAATCAGTCGAGTATTTTACCATTATTGCTTCGTTCTTTTAAGAAAAGAAAAAGAAGTAATAGTTCAGACAGCTGGTAGTTTTTTCCCGAATAATTACCAAACGCGATTTTTTCTCAAATAGCTTCTTGTCGGAGTCCTGAATCACCTCTAACAAATTGTAGAACAAATCAATTGCCAAAGTGATTTTTTTTTTTTCTTTTTGAAAGAATTTTCATGATTCACGTTTGAGTGGACGGATCATTTCCATTGCGTTGCACAAGAAAAGTTGCAATTAAAAAATAAAGTGTACACAATTCTAAGAAAAACGAAAAAAGAAAGAACCTTCTACCTATAATAGGTTTCAGATACGGTAATTTCAAGAAACCTCTTTTTTCCGAATTTCTTCGAAAAATCACTACTTTTTATAACTTTCTGTTTACCATCTGATCGAATAATTTTATGAAAAAATATTCAACAGACGAGTGAAAATTCAAGTGTTTATCTTTAATTTTCCTCCAAGGACAAAGTCCTAGCTCTAATGAGTCGGTAGTTATGACCTCTCAAAGTGGACTATTTTTGACCTAGTTTTCAGGACAATTTACCCCTGCGAAGTTCTCTCGAAACAGGCCAACAGGGCGTTCCAAGGGCAAAGTAAGATAGTGATGCCAGAGGATGAAATGAAGCAAACAAAATTCTACGTAAATCGAAAAAAAAGCTTTTTGGTCCTATTAGTTTGTGATATGTGATCTTTCAAAAAGTCCCGTTTTTTTTAATTTTTTAACTAAAATCAGAAAAATTGTGTTTTTTGGAAATGCCTCGGTTCCTGTTGATCCTCCGACGAAAAGTCGAGGAAGGAAATTAAAGTAGACTCAATTTTGCGTAAAATGGGATAAAATAAAGTGTCCTAGCCCTAAAAGGTCACAAGTTATGACCCTGAAAAGTGGATCCTTTTTGCATATGATCACCTGAGTGTACCGTACGGGGCCATTACGGCCATATTTGACCATTTTTATGCAAATTAAGTGATAATCACTAATTGAAAGTAAACAATACATACTTTTTTCATAAAAAATTAATTTTTTATAACAAAATCATTTAAAAATCTGCTTTTAGTACTTTTTTTACTGATTTTAAGTACTTTTGCGGCAAAAAGTTATTATAATTTTTTATAAATATGTAATGTTTAATAAATATTACACTAAATTTATTTATTTCATTACATTAAATAATAAATATTCAATATGCCTTTTGATATTAATAACGAATTAATTAATTATAACAAAATTATTTAAACACCTGCTTTTAGTACTTTTCGACCGTTTTTAAATACTTATGAGGCAAAAAAGTTATTATAATATATTTTATACCTACAATATGCCTTTCTTATTAATAAACAAGTAATTGTTTATAACAATATCATAAAAAACATGTTTTTTAAAAATTTTTATCGTCTTTTCAGTACTTTTGTGGCAAAAAAGTTATTCTAATTTATAATGAATATCGAATATGCCTTATGCTAATAATAAAATAGTCATTTTATTATACAATTATCCTGCAGACACTTATAATTCGACTTAAATGTCGCAAAATGTATTGAATAATATTTTTTTGTAACTAATACTTCAGTAATTAAATAAACTAATCAATTAATTAGTTAATTACTGAAGTACTAATTACAATAAAATATTATTCAATACATTTTGCGACATTCAGGACGAATTACAAGTGTCTGTACGATAATTATATAATAAAATAGCTTCTCTCAATTATATAATAAATATTATATATTTAATTAATATAATATAATATAATTTATATATATATATAATTATATAATAAACAGCTTCTCTCAACAGAGAAGCTGTTGAGAAAAATATTTTGTTATAAACACTGATAATTTTATTATTAACATAAGGCATATTCGATATTCATTGTAAATTAAAATAACTTTCTTGTCACAAAAGTACTGAAAAAAGTATGAAAAGTCGAAAAACATGTTTTTTAATGATATTGTTATAAAAAATTATTTGTTTATTAATAAGAAAAGGCAATATGTAGATTTATAATATATTATAATAACTCTTTTTCCTCATAAGTTCTCAAAAACGGTCAAAAAGTACTGAAAAACAGGTGTTTAAATAATTTTGTTAGAAACGATTAATTGTTTATTAATAACAAAAGGCATATTACATATTTTTAATATATTGTAATAAATTTTTTGCCTCCTAAGTACTTAAATGCGTTAAAAAAGTACTAAAAACAGGTGTTTAAATAATTTTATTAGAAACAATTGTTTATTAATAACAAAAGGCATATTACATATTTATAATTTATTATAATAACATTTTTGCCTCTTAAGTACTCAAAAAACTGTCAAAAAGTGCTAAAAACAAGCATTTAAGGGGGTAGGCCCAAGTAAAATTTAAAAAAAAATTTTTTTTATTACATAAATCAATGCTATAAGATCTTAAAAACATAATTATAAAAGTTCCAGATCGAAATTCGATGATATAACGGTCCTACAGCTACATATCCACCTGCGCGTCAACAGCAATTTTCCAAATCCTAAAACTTTAAATGCGTTTTTCTCAAAACTACTTTTTTGAAATTAGCGAGAAGCATAACTCAAAAAAATATTTGATGAATCGATTTGCGATCAACGGCTACATTTTCGTAATTGAATTCTCCAGGAAGTGACCTACACCAGATCACTAATTTTCATTATTTAAACAATATTTATTGCATAATTACGGTACAATTTTTACGTAAAAATAGCAGGTCTTGGTGCATGGACTGTATTTTTATAGATTTTAATTTTTTTACCAGATATAGGTACAATCTCTTTCTACACTTATTAGCAAGAGAAATTTTTTAAAATTTTTGTTCTAAGACAATTTTACCGAACGCTAGACGTCACGCCGATTTGTGCTATAAAAAACGGGGCATTGGACAGCGCCCTTTATTTTGCATAAAAAATAAGATAAATCTTTATAAAAAATTTTTTCTTTTATTTGAAATGTATATTAAAACGTGTGTAAAATTTTAAATAATTCCACACAGACAGTTTTTAAAAATAAAATCTTAACAAAAGCCTTATTTTTAACGTTTTACTTAGATCTCTCACCTTAAATGATTTTTTTTATAAACAATTAATTGTTTATTAATAAGAAAGTATGTATTATTTACTTAAAATTAGTGTTTATCACTTAATTTGCATAAAAATGTTCAAATATTACCGCACTTGTCGCGCACTCGGTGATTATGTGCAAAAAGAATCCACTTTCCAGGGTCATAACTAGTGACCTTTTAGGGCTAGGACACTTTATTTTATCCTATTTTACGCAGAATTGAGTCTACTTTAATTTCTTTGCTCAACCTTTCACCGGAGGATCAATATGAAACGAGGTTATTTCAAAAAATTCAGTTTCTCTAATTTTAGTATAAAAATGCAAAAAAACGGGACTTTTTGAAAGATCACAAATCACAAACTAATAGGACTAGAAGGCCCTCTTTTCTTTTGATTGACGTAGAATTTTGTGTACTTCGTTTCATCCTCTAGCATCGATATCGTACTTTGCCCATGGAACGCCATATTTCGAGAAAACTCCGTAGGGAGAAATTGCCCTGAAAAGTAGGTCAAAAGTAGTCCGCTTTGAGAGGTCATAACTCCTGACCTATTAGAGGTCGACAGAAAAAGGACTTTGTCCTTTTTCTGCTTTTCTTAGAATTGTGTACACTTTCTTTTTTAATTGGAACTTTTCTTTTGTACAACGCAATGGAAATGGTCCGTCTACGCAAACGTGAATTTTGAAAATTCTTTAAAAAAAAAACTCTTTGGTAATCGATCTGTACTACAAATTTTTAGACGTCATTCAGGACCCCGTCAAGAAGCTATTTAGAAAAAATCGCGTCTAAGAATTATTCGGAAAAATCATGCTTTTTTACGACGCATAGTGGGAAGAAATACATTTTTTTCTTTCAAAAAAGTCTGCAGCCTTCAATTTTGCCCCGATTTGCAATTATTTTTTTAAAAATTAAAGTGTGCTAAATTTTAAAGAGCACCCTGGTCAGAGATTTCGGCATTTTCGTCTGTTTATTTATTATATGTTTACTCAATGAGAAAATCGAGATTTTTCACAAAATAATTATTTACTCTTCAACAACGGTTTGCATATAATGCAAATCATCTTAAATCAACTCAAAGGGACTCCCAGAATACAAATAATTTTATTATTGTATGGTTCAATTATTATAAACAAATTAAAATAACAAATAGACAAATATTGTAATTTTTTATGGAAAAAATTTTTTCTCAACTAAAAAGGCTTTAAATTATTGTGGCAGTGATTGCCAGTCACAATTTCTATAAAAAATTAACAATTATAATTTTTATAAACAATTTTTGTGGAAAAATGTAGAATTTACAGTTTTTTCAATTTCGGATTTCCCTCCATCATCTGAGTTGATGCAGATATTCTTGAAAATTACATATGTTGTTATTGTCATTTGTTAAAATACAAAAATTGTTAATTTTGTAAACAAATTAAAATAAATAAATTTAAAACTTTGGCACTTAAGCTTGGAAAATAATTTTTTGTACTAAAACTGCTTTAAATTTTTGTGGGAGAGATTTGCAGTCACTATTTCTATTAAAAATTAACGATAAACAATTGTTGTAAGAAATTTTTGTAGCGGCATGTTTAAATTAGCGATTTTTATCAAATTGGGATTCCTCTGAATCATTTTAGTTACTGCAGATATTCTTGAAAATGATATATATGTAATTCTATTTGTTAATTTTATAAGCAATCGAAATGAATAAATGCAAAATTTTGGTACGTTCCCTTTGGAAAAATCGGCTTTCGCCAATTTGGAAATTTTTTTCGTTCGTAACCAGTACAAAGTAGCCTTTGTGACCAATATGTCAATGGATCAGAATTTACCAATAAACTGTGCGCTAAATTCGTGTTCGCACCAACACGAAGTTTAAAGATACAAGAAAGCTTTTTTAAATACATGAAAATTTCTTAATATTTGAAATTAAATAGTAACTTTTAGTTTTTTAAAAAATAATTTTGAATAATATTTTATTATGATTGGTCATTAACTCACACTCTCAATACCCTATTGAGCAGTTTTGTTGCGAAGACCAATTTTTCCTAAGGGAAACTGCAAAAATTTTGGATTTTCAATTGTTTATAACAATCTTTATTGTCAATTTTTAATAGAAATTTTAACTGCGAATCTCTCGCACAAAAATCTAGAGCAGTTTCAGTGCAAAAAAACAAATTTTTCCCAGGTGAAGGTGTCACAATTTTACATTTATTTATTTAATTTTTTTATAAAATCAGTAATTGTTATGTTTTAACCAATATAATTGAAGACACGAGCATGACAACTCGTTAAAGAACATTTGAAGTTGGCCGTCCTAGTAATAGTTAAAATAATGTAATTTAGGGGCCAACTTCAAATGATCTTTACCGAGTTGTCATTCTCATGTCCAATTGAACACATTTTATTTTCACGAATATCTGCATCAATTCAGGTGATGAAGGAAAATCCGAAATTTGGAAATTCACAAATTTCGAATTTTTCCTAAAAAATTGTTTATAATAATCATAATTGTTAATGTTTCATATAAATTGTGTCTGGCAATCACTCTCACAATAATTAAAAGCATTTTTAGTTAAGAAAATTTTTTTTCAACAAACATTACGATATTTGACTATTTGTTAATTTAATTTGTTTATAATAATTGAACGATACAATAGTCAAATTATTTATATTCTGGGAGTCCCATTGCGTTGATTGAAGATGATTTGCATTATATGTAAACCGTTCTTGAAGAGTAAATAATTATTTCGTGAAAATTCTCGATTTTCTCATATTTTGAGTAAACATATAATAAATAAACAGACGAAAATGCCAAAATCTGTGACTAGGGTGTTCTTTAAAATTTAACGCACTTTAACTTTAACAAAATAATTGTAAATCGGGACAAAATTAAAGGCTGTAGACTTTTTTGAATGATAAAAATGCATTTCCTCCCAGTGTATGCTGCCTGGACTATAAGCCGATTAAGCATGTTGCAATGCACATTTGTAAGATTGAAAACCAATCTGCTTTTGTAAAAAAGGTCGTAATACTTGCAATGAATAAAACTGATGTAAAGTCAGATGGAGGCTCTCAAGGTGTGACATAAATACGAATGACTTGACTCAACGGGGCTTCTTTCAGAGAACAACAGCAAATCTGGCTACATCACGTACGTATCAAGTAAGTACCTGCACGCGACCGTGCAAGATGCATATCTCTATTATGTACCCTCAATGCATAAAACGCAAGGCAGGAATACGCATTAGCTAACAAAGCAAGTACGCGAATCATCAAGCCACGGTGTATTTATACGTTTCCGCGTTCTCGTTCCCATTGATCCTGTTTTCGTCTGGTAGAATTCAATCTCATTTCAAATCCTATCTAAATTTCAAATCGCCTAATGCGTATTTTTGCCCTGCTCTTATTGATAGTCCATTTTAAAATTCAAATTCGGGGCCTATTACGTCAGCCTTCAAATGCTTCTGTTCGTTTAAGCGATGTCATTTGTTTCTACCACCATAACATACGTGGGTCGAATGGGCCGCGTTTTATTTATGATACACGGCTTTGCCGAATTGATTTTCTGATTTATTTCCCAAACCAACGCCCCTTTTCTCCTCACGCCTCACGCCATCGATATCTCATCCCTTTTATTTCTTTGATGACTAACGGTGATATCAATCATGGATTATTAGTTTTGTATTACGAAGCGCTGCAACACTTCTTTATGGGTATTTAATGAAATGTTGACATTAATTACAGTAATGCTTAAAAAAAGATCGGACCACCTATTTTTCGTGTACAGAGAAAAAGAATCGGTTATATTAACAGAAATCATCAGTGACCATCTGCAAGTTTAACAAAAATTTCTGTAAATATAACAGAAAATAATCTGGAGTCATTTTAACAGATGAATTCTGTTAATTTAACAGAAATTTCTGTAAATGTCGTAGGAAAACAATCAGCTGTCTCTATTTTAACAGAAGTCATTTGCTAAAATAGGGATAGTAGATTTAAGTAGTTCAAATTTTAACAAATATGTCTGTAGAATTAGCAGAAATGTCTGGTAGATAAATGGAATTTAGTGTTGGTTAGTAACTCGTTACAAGTATCTAAGTTGCTGAAAAAAATGAATTACTTGTATCTTTTGCAATAACTTCGTTACTTTAAAAAAAATTAACTGTAACTTAACGTAGTTACTATTTTTGTAGTAACTTGTAACTTTAATTTTATAGTTACTTTTGAGTTACTTTGTATTTTTTGTATAATTTCCAATGTTGGGTTCTAGTTACAAGTATCTAAGTTGCTTAAAAAGATAAGTTACTTGTATCTTTTGCAGTAACTTAGTCACTTTAAAAAAAAGTAACTGTAACTTACCTTAGTTACTATTTTTGCAGTAACTTGTAACTTTAATTTTATAAAGTTACCTTTGAGTCACTTTGTATTTTTTGTATAATTTGCTTTCAATAACAAATATCAATTTTTGTAATTTTATTTCAAATTAATATATTGTTGTTCACTTGCCAAGATATATCGCGCACTTTTTATTTTAACTGATGTCTATCTGTTTAAAATTTTGTTTAATTGGGGGGGGGGGGTACAATTTAAAGTAACTTTAAAAGGAACCTAAGTTACTTTCTCTAATATCTGTAACTGTATCTAGATACTTTTATTAGAGTAACTTACCTAACACTGATAATTTCTTTTCAATAGCTGTCATGCAAGAAAGAGAAATTTCAAAAATTGTAGGCAATAGAAGAACAAAAGAATATCACGATCGCGCATGCGCACTGGGATCAGCCCTCCGAGAAACAACTGCTCTTAAAAATTAATAAGAGATACTATTAAGAAGAGATTTTTGTAATTTTTTTTCAAATTAATATATTGTTGTTCACTTGCTAAAACATATTGCCTACTTTGTATTTTAACTGATGTCTATCTGTTTAAAAAATTTTTAATTGGAGGGGGGTACAATTTAAAGTAACTTTAAAGGAAACTTAAGTTACTTTCTCTAGTAACTTTAACTATAACTAGTTACTTTTTTAAAAAGGAAATGTAACTGTAACTAGATACTTTTTACTGCGAAGTAAGGAAACTTTATCAAGGTATTTTTAATAGAGTAACTTACCCAACTCTGACAGAATTCTAACTTTGCTTAAAAAATGTTATGTTATGTTATTGTTATGTATTATTATGTTAATTTTAAAGATATACCTGTTAAATTTAGTGACTATCTGTAAGTTTAACAAAAATTTTTGTAAATGTAACAAAAAAAAATCTGCTATTTTAGCAGATTTTCCCAAAAATCTCTATTTTAGCATATGATTTTTGTTAAAATAGACACAGCTGATTTTTTCGTTATATTTACAAAAATTTTTGTTAAACTTACAGATAGTCACTAAATTTAACAGATATAACTATTTAACTTTTATGTATATAGTTAAAATTTTAACAGAATTGTCTGTAAAATTAACAGAAATGTCTGTTAGGTTAATGGAATTCTAAACAGTGTTAACCTAACAGGTATTACTGTTATGTCAACAGATCTACCTGTTAAATTTACTGCCTATCTATAAATTTAACAAAAATTTCTGTAAATATAATAGAAAAAAGTCTGCAGTCCTCATTTTAACAGATGACTTCTGTTAATTTAATAGAAAGGAGGGGTTTTAATAAGGCTTATTTTTGGTCCCAAAATTAGAAAAAAAAATTTTGTACGAAAATGAAAACTTAAAGTATCTGATTTTTTTGCCCCATATTCGTCTACTTAAAAGATATTATTTTACATAAGAACAATTTAAATTAAACAATTTTTTCAGAAGCAAAAAAATGTCTACTGTAAATTGAAGACATTTTTTATCTTCTAGAAAAATCATTTAATTTAAATGGTGCTTGGTCGAAAAAAGTCTTTTAAGAAGACGAATATGAGTTTAAAAAATCAGATTCTTTTGAGTTTTTATTTTCAAAAAAACCAATTTTTCTGATTCTGGGGCCAAAAACAAGCATTATTGCAACCCCTCCTTTATGTAACTATAACAGAAAAAATCAGCTGTCTCTATTTTAACAAAAGTCATCTGCTAAAATAGGGACAGCAGATTTATTACTTTATGTGCAGAAATTTATGTTAAACTTAAAAATGGTCACTAAATTTAACAGAACACTAAACTTAATTAACAGAATTTCTGTTAAACTTACAGAGAGTCACTAAATTTAACAGATATAACTGTTTAAATTTTATGTTTGTAGTTAAAATTTTAACAGATATGCCTGTAGAATCAACAGAAATGTCTGTTAGGTTAAAAAGTTCGGTTTTTATTTTAAAAATGTCAATCTAACAGGTATTTCTGTTAATTCTACAAATATACCTGTTAACTTTACTAACCATCTATAAATTTAACAAAAATTTCTGTAAATATAACAGAAAAAAATCTGCAGTCCTCATTTTAACAGATTACTTCTGTTAATTTAATAGAAATTTATGTAAATATAACAGAAAAAAATCAGCTGTCTCTATTTTAACAAAAGTCATCTGATAAAATGGGAACAGGAGATTTTTAAAATTATATTTTTATATTAATCTTAGAAATGGCCATTAAAAACAGATATGTCTGCAGAATCAACAAAAATGTTTGTTAGGTTAACATTTTTTAAGAAAAATTAGAATTCTCTCAACCTGACAGACATTTCTGTACATTCTACAGACATCTGTTAAATTTAGTTACCACCTGCAAATTTGCCAGTTTCTGTAAATATAATAGAAAAAATCTACTGTCCCTATTTTTGCAGATGACCTCTGTTAATATAACCGATTTTTTTCTCTGCGAAATAAATAAATTCTCCTATTTCAATAATTTACTAAAATTTCTTTCGTAATGTAATACGAAATTCTGTTAGAAAATACTGCAAGAATAGTACGATTTTCGATTTTCTTCTAAAACTTAGAATAACTTACCATAATTACTATTTCAAGGAATTTCTAAAATGCATGAACAGAATGTCAAATTTTTTGCTGAGATTCTGCCAAAGGGTGAACGGGGTACAAAAAATGTCTAAAAATTCAAATGAATCGTTTTTGTAAAAAATTTTTTTATCAGACCAGACATTTACATATCTCCATGAAGCCCCAGACTTTTTTACCACTCAGAGAATCCATTTCTCGATTATAAGTGATTCTTAGTCGCCTAAAAAAATGTAAAAAATTTAATTGAAAAAATCAAGAAGTTTATATTCCTATTTATTTCCCAGAAATTATTTAAAATATAGTGCGTATAGAATTTTATTTGTTTTTATAACCAATTTTACATTTTTTTTAAATGTTTAAAGTTTTTTCTACCAATTTCAGTGTTGAACAGAATCTAGAGAAAAAATTGGTCCGTTTTCGTCATATATTTGGGAAATTCCTTGGAAATTTACCTTTAACCTTTATAGAACGGGGGTGGTCGAAGCATCGACCACCTGTCAGGTTGGGGACTTACAATGAGTTATCCGTTGAAATTATATATAAATTTTTGGTCAAATGAAAACTCGATTTGAACCAAAATTTTCCCGTCCTCTAAAGGTTAAGGATGTTCTCTCCATACAGTCAAACTCAAAGTTATTCAATCTTTATCTTAATTTATAAAATAAAGCAAAAGAATCCTTTTGTTATTTCCAATGAATTTTAGAAGAGAAACTGATGTATTTTGTATAAAAAAATAGTTTGAGTTATAATTGTTTATTTAAAAATAGTTTCCACATTTGTGTCCTTTGTGTTAGACAAAAGTTGTAACTTTTATTCAATTTCAATTTTCAAAAACTTTTTTTGTTCCTTAAAAGATCCTTTACAATTCTATTTGGTGCGTTTTTATTAAAATTTGTAATTTTCCAAATTGTTTAATTTGTAAGATGATTAATGTGCTTTAAATTCTGGATGTTCAAATAAACATTATTTGTTATTTTATTTAAACGAATTTCTTATTAAGGGTATTTGATACATAATGATGTCACGAATTACCGACCGATTTTTTATTTATATTCAGCGGGTTTATTAAGAGAGAAATGCAACTATAATGCTGAAATTTAAGGAAATAATAAGGAATATATCAAGGAATCGATTTTTGGTGCGTTTCAACTTTTGTTTTGAAAAACAGTTATTTAAAAAAAATTTTTTCGAAATAAAAACTGAAACGCACTAGACGTCGATGCCTAGATATATTCTTTATTATTTCCCAAACTTTCAGCATTATATTTGCATTTTTTTCTTAATAAACCCGCTGAGTGTAAATAAAAAATCGGTCGTTAATTCGTGACGTCATTATATATCACATACCCGTAAATAAACAAAAATAAACGAAATTATTATTTTATTTCTTTTTAAACGCAATTTTTTTCTAAAATATTGTTTTATTAGCAAAATGAAACCAATGTAATAATAATAAGAAAACTCATATTTATTTTTCTAATTGTAAGTGGAACAATATTTCAAAATAAATTTATGTTAAGAAAGAAATTCCGTTAATTTGTACATTCAATAGATCAATAATGTTGAATAAATCATTAATTGTATAATTTCCAAATAAAATACTTCTTATAAAAACGTACTAAATAGAACTGTAAAGGATCTTTTAAGGAATAAAATGAGCTGTTGAGAATTGAAATTGAATGGAAATTACAACTTTTGTCTAAGACGAAGGAAGAAACACAAATATCCAAATAACTATTTTTAAGTAAACAATTATGTTAATTATGTAACAATTATGATTTTAAGTAAACAATTTTAAAAACAATTAAACTATTTTTTCTCAATTAATATATATATAT
>JBAGKK010497597.1:0-15113 GCA_037177015.1 Euceroptres primus
TTTCTACCATTAATTAGTAGTTTTCTACTAAAAATTAGTAGAAATGCTTACTAAAGCAATTGGTAAACGATTCGGCAATATTTCATTAGTAGAAAACTGTTAATTCAGATTTAAAGAGTATAGTTTAGGAAAATTTTCTTAAGACGCCCAAATTAGGAACACATTTTTCAATGAAGAGGTTTTAAACTGGGTCACATTTAATTTTGGAGTAAATTTTCTCCATTTTGGAAAAATTGCGATTCTTACTACGTATAAAAACAAAAAATTATTTAATAATTATGCAATACAAATTATGCATTAAATCTGAACGTATCAAAATGTTGCAAACAAATGACAACTAGTTTTCATAATTTTTTGCACACTGACTATCCACAACTCATGAAGCATCATTTTTTCACCTGGGCAAAATGTTTTTTTTACTTAAAAAAATGTGTGAACATTTTTAATTTGTTGTCATTTTTCATTTTAGTGGATTTTTAATTAAGAGGCTCTTTATAATTTGGGGAAATTTTTTTAAGTCGCCTAAATTAGAGACATTTTTTCGAATAAGAGGTATTTCTAAATTAGAAGAGTTTTTAAATTGGGTCACATTTAATTTTGGAATATATTTTTCCCATTGAGAGAACCTACAGTTCTTACTATATTTTAATTTCATAGCTCTTTTAATCATATTTTATTTATTTGGTTAAAACAGTAAATGCCACAAAATTTATCAAATTGAATCCTTCACTCAAAACTCTGGTAAAATATCACGCGGTTGGAATTTAGGAAAAGTGGAGTGTCACTATTTGCGTTACGTGCGATGTTGCCAGTACGATTTTTTCCCGGATGTGTCGGTATTGCGGGACCACCTAAAGTGCCAAAGTCTTACGTCAACACTGCTCTGTCGGACTGGTTCGGCTTGCTTTCACGAAATCGAAAGCAGTTGGTGGACAGAACGCTCCAGGCGGATTTTGTCATCGTGAGGATTTACTTACGACGATTGAATTTTTCCCAAGCCCTCCAGCTTGGCCAAGAAAAATGCTGAATGCAAAAGAGCAGAGGAAATCCCGTGGGAGATTTTATCAAAATAGATTTGAATGTAATGCCGACATTTTTGTAACGTCCTCGGAAATTCCTACATACTTGGTACCATCCCTCATATTCCAACATTTTAGGCCAAAGAAGAACCTCTTCTCTTTTATTCAAAATAATTTGTGGTCCTTGAATTTCACTGTTAAAAATTTCCATGGCAATTTTCAGAGACATGAGACTGAAACTTTATGTATTTATCGTTTCTGAAACTTCAGGTACCGTTTCTGAAATTTCAGTTACAATGTGACAAATTTAAAAAAAATTTAGGAAAATTCAGTTACAAGTAACTGAAAATTCAGTTACATTTTAGTAATTTTACGATACTTGTAACTGAAAATTCTGAAACTTTTAACATAAAATTCCGAAACTGTAACAAAAAAAATTTTACGTTTTAGTAACTGAAGCTTTATGCAGTTACATGTAAGTAAAAATACAGTTACAGTTTGGTAAATTTCAGTTACAATTTGGTAATTTTCAGGTACGGTTTCTGAAAAGTATCATAAATTTTATAAAAATTTCTGTTACTTTCGTAGCCTAAAAGTTCCGGAAATTTACGAACATTTCTAATAGTGTTTGTATTCTGTATCTTTAGACTTTTATTTCTTAATAATTATTTTGTTGAAAAATAAGATTAGTTACAGTTTCCTGTTATCGAAATATACCGACATTTAGAGCAATTTCTATTCAATCCCACACAATCCTTTGCAATCTTATATGCAATCTTTTCATGCAAACTGTATATAATCTCTATACCGTTTTATGGAATCTTGTACAATCTCATGCAATTCCATGGCATCTTGTAACCTCTATGCAATCTCTATGCAACTCGATTCACTCTTGCAATCTATGCGGAATCTTTATGCAATCCCATGTAATCTTGTTCAATCGAGAATAATCTCTGTCTGACCCCATGTAATCTTTTGCAATCTTGCAAATCCATGTACTCTCACACAATCCCTTGCAATCTCGGGGCAATCCCATGCAATCTCTAAGCAATCCCGTGCAATCTGTATACAATTGCAATCCCTTGCAATCTTGATGCAACCCCTTGCAATCTCTGTACAATTCCATGCAATTTTTATCCCATGCAATCTCTGGGCGATCCCGTTCAATCTATATGCAATCCCAAGCAATCCTGTGCAATCTCTATCTGATCCCACACAATCTTTTGCAATCTTGTAATTTCATGCAATCTGCATTCAATCCTGTGCAATCTCTATGTAATCGCTATTCGATCTCACGCAATCTTTTGCAATCTTGTAATTCCATGCAATCTGTATTCAATCCTATGCAATTCCTGTACAATTCCATGCAATCTTTATGCAATCCCTTGCAAACTCTGTACAATTCAATGAAATCCTTATATAATCCCTTGTAATATTGCCATCTTAAAAACAATCTCGTGTAATTTCATACAATTTCGAGCAATCTCATGCAATATCTATGCAATACCACGCAATCTCATACAGTCCCATTGAATCTTTGTGCAATTTCATTTAATATTTTGCAGTCTCGTGCAATTCCATGCAATCCCAAACAATCTCTACCTGACCGCATGCACTCTTTTGTAATATTGCAATTCCATGTAATCTATATGCAATCTCGTGCAATTTCTATGCCATTCCATGCAATCTTACAACCTCCGTGCAATCTCTATGCAACTCTATGCAATCTGGCAATTTCTGTGAAATCTTTTGCAATCCCATGTAATCTTGTACAATCCCAATCTCTATTCAATCCCACACAATCTTTTTCAATTTTGCAATTCTATTCACTCTCATACAATCCCTTGCAATCTCATACAGTCCCATTAAATCTTTGTACAATTTCATGTAGTCTTTTGCAATCTCGTGCCGTCTCTTTCCGATCCCACACAATCTTTCGCAATCTTGCAGTTACATGCTATGCATGCAATCTCTGTACAATTCTATGCAAGCTCTATACAATCTCTTGCAATCCCATGCAATCTGTATGCAATCCCCTGTAATCTCATGCAATGTCTATGCAATCCCATGCAATCCGAAGTTTCCTGTTACTGACGTTTATCGATATTTAGAACCTAATCGTTTGTGTCTAAGCTAAATATTTATCAATTTTTTTTTGTATAAAAATTAAAAATTAATATTTGTAATTAAAATGAGAATGTAAAAATCTCTTTTTCATATGTTACAGAGTGACAACGGGCTAGTGGAGTCGGATCCAAGTCGAGTGAGCAGCATGACAGCCATTAACTCGGTGAGTGTCTAAAATAATCGGTACCTGTCACTAGCACGTTTATGAAAGCGCGAAGCGTTGCTCTTTTCACAGTTTCCACCATCATATCGATTTCACCTCCTCCACTCCCTTCCCCCTTTTCCACAGCAACCCCTTGCTTGAAATGGACCACATCATACCATTCTCTTCATCTTCCCATTCCCTTGCTCACACTTCTGACAGGGTGCAGTCGTGGCAGTTTTGCCACGTGCGCGAACGCCACGCGAATTATAAGTGGTTGAGTGCAGCGGCAGGATCGATTTCTGCACCTGTACATCCGTGACCTCTCCTGATAAGTATCCAGAAAGGATGGAATTCGAATTTAAAAAAAAATAATCAAAGAATTAGGTAATTGATTAGATTACAAACTGATTTTGGATACACTTTTTTTGCAATTTTTAAACACGTGAACATTTTTTTAGATATTCTAGAATACTTGAGTTGATAGAGGACTTAATTCTAAAATGAATTCAATTTAAGATTTTCCCAATATTTTTTACGTGTAAAAAACAGTAGGTGAATTGATTTGAAAAGGCGTTTTAGTACTATATCGTTTCCTTTTTGTCCCTACCGACGGAAAATTGGATGGTTTATTAAAGCTCTTACCATCAAAAGTTATCAATGCGATATTTTTAAAAATATAATAATCATAGTAATATAATTTAAAAGTATTAGTAATTTAAATTTGCTTTTAATTGCCGGATTTCGTTTTAGATAGACGCTTCTAGATTGTTGATGTTTTTTATTCGAGAATTCTCATTAAAGGTGAATATTTAAATTTTTAATTTTTAATCTTTAAGTACCCTTTGCAGCAATGTTAATTTTTTGATAGCTTTACCGTAGGTCGCGTTTAATCCTTTAATGAATTTTATTTAATAGTGCTTTCAAGTTTTAAACGATGCCAAATGTAGGTCCTTTTAAAATCATTGAAGCTTTTATTGACAGTGCTTATATAATAATTGAAGGACGCTTTTAATTTTAGAATCCTTCAAAATTTATACCCTTTTTATGTTGAAATGTTTTTTAATTTCTGGGTGATGAGAATTTTCTAACGACTTTAATCTGCTACCGCTTTTAATTTTTAAGCACTTTCATTGGTTGATGTTTTTAATTTGGCGTACTTTTCATTTTGATTTAACATTTAAAGAATATTTTAGAGTCATACATTCATAAAAAAAATGAAATATTCCACTCGGTGTGCTTTTAAAAACTGATATGTCTGCACGTAAAAAAATAGCTGGCTGTAGCAACAAAGAATTCTTGGTTGGTTTAGTATTTGCTGTTGCAACAAAGAAATTTAGTTACTGTTACAAAGATACCAAGATTCAGAGATACTCTACCAACCCCCGGTTTGTAACTGCAACAAAGAATGCTCTTGGTAAAATCTAACCACCAATTCTTGGTTGCTACAGCCAACTAGTTTGTTGCTACAGCTAACTATTTTTTTCGTGTATCATTAACTCATTCTGGAGACCATGAACCGTTGCTTCTGAGAATTATACTTAATTTTTTCCGAGAAAGTTTTACAACCTGAGAGTGAGTAGAAAAGTAAAGATCGATTTAAATAACTCTTCGGAAAAAAGGGTCACCTTGTTGATTGTTTTTATTTAATCCATTTTCTTCGAATAATTTAAGAGTGATTGTCAAAAAATTGAATATTTTGGACAATGAGGTTTTGTAAAAAAATGTTGTTTCAAATTCGTTAAAAGTATCCTTGTTTTTCTAATCTAATCGAAGAGAGTAAGAAAATACAGAATTAAGAGATTAAGGAAAATTTATTTTAAAAAAATAAATAAAAACATTAGTGAAAGGCGCATGACATATCCATGTTAACATTCAAATTTAAAAAATCATTTGAAATTATATAAATTGTGGGTAAATATATTTTTAAATATATTTTTATATTTTTAAATGTAAAACAAATTTTTTATTCGTTTTTTCTACTATGCCTCGAAATTTTCCATATTTATCTTCGTTTAACTGCCATTTTAATTAGTATGGCGTATGGCGGGACATTTTTCATACTTTTTAATTTATATTTTATAAATAAAATCGTCTAAAATATTGAAACTTTACTAATTGTAAATTGAGCGTTGATGAGATATTTTTAGAAAAAAATTTAATAATCAAAGGAAATGTAGACAGTGACTGGGATTTAAAAACCACCCTGAAAATAGTTCATAATTTTGAACATCCAATTTTTTATTTATTTACAATTTATCTGAGCAAGCATACTTTCTCCTTTCGTTTTACATTCATTCTGAATTAAATAAATTTAATAACTTTTTGCAAATATAATAAATTAAATTGAAACAGATTAAATTTCAATATTTTTATATATACTTTTTTTTGTAAATTTTCGTTTTGCTATTTTGCGGCTTTATTTTACGGTTTCCAACGCATTTGTAGAGGGCGATCGATGACCACCATAATTCTCAATATTGTCGCTAAAATATTGATTCCCCACACGCCTACGCACTTTACCCATATTGTATGGGTGGGTAAGGTGGGCGGCGGCGGGGTGAGGAGTAATACCTGAGCTGACACAGGACTTCCATATAACATATGCAAGTAATTGTCTACCACGAAGGTGTTTAGAAAAAACGGAAACTGCAAATTATGTAAGTGCAATGGAAAGGAAAAAACTGAGCATTTGAAAAAATTAAGGAATTGAAAATAGAAGAGGAATTTTGAGATTAAAAATTTAGATTTACAAATCCATTTTTGTTTTATTAAATAATAATTTTAAGAAAAAACACGACAAAGTTAGAATTATTCTCTTTCTATTAAAATACTTGTTTATTAAAAATTTATTTTCTTTAATTTTTCCTGTTCTGTTATATGTTTATAGTTTTTAGAGTTAATATTTTAAAGATAATGGTCGTCAGATAATTTTTGATAAGAAAAAATTTTTGAGAATATGATTTACGTACAAAGTCTGAGAGAATGATAACGTTGTTAGCCAGTGATTTCCTTTCAATGAGATTTTTTTATATCAGACGCGTGTCGTCGTTTAAGGGGCAAAACGAGCAGTTTCGCATCAGCCGGTACAAGATGGAACGCATCATCTTTTTTCCATTTAACGGGGTGAGACACAATAAATCAAATTTCCTCACCCGGGCGTAATCGAGACGCTCGAGTGATTTCAAAGTTTCGCACGAGAGGGCAGAAGACACAAACGAGAAAATAGATAACAGATAGTTGTGTACATCGCCAAAATGCAACCAGGCTAAATGGATTGTAGCTAAAATGGCTTATCCTTGGCAATTAAAAGAAAATTCTAAATGTATCATTTAAGTTTAGTGAGAGTAAAATAAAACATTGCTGATAGTTTTTTGACCGTTTCTAGGATTTTTTAACCGTTACTTTGGGTTCCTTTTGACCGTTTATGTGAGGTTATTATTGACCACTTATGTGAAGTTATTTTTGGTAATTTATGTAAGGTTATTATTGATCATTTATGTGAGATTATTATTGATCATTTATATGAGGTTATTATTGACTGTTTCTAGGGAGATAGTTATTGACCGTTTCTACTGGGGAGGGGCGTTATTGACCGTTTCTAGGGGGGTCGTTATTGACCATTTCTAAGGGGCTGCAGTTGACAGTTGCTAGGGGACTGTAATTGACAGTTGCTAGGGTTGTTATTGACTGATGCTATGGTTGTTATTGACCGTTATTAGGAAGTTTTTTATCGTTGCTAATGGTTGTTATTGCCTGTTTTTGTGTGTTGTTAGTGACTAAGGGTTGTTAATGACCATTGTTAAGGGTTATAATTGACCACTGCTACTGGTTATTATTGACCGTTGTCAGGTTTTGGTATTATTGAATAGTGCCAGGGCTGCTATTGATTTCTGCTATTGGCTATTATTGATCTTTGTAAGGAGGCTTTTTTAGGCTATTGTTATCGGTTATTATTGACTGTTGCTATTGGCTGTTATTCATAATTGCTAGGCGTTGTTGTTATTGACTAGTTCCAGGGTTGTAATTGACCGTGGCTATAGCTGATATTGACAATTGTTAGAAAGTTTTTTTTATTCATTGCAAATGGTTGGTATTGACAGTTGTTGTGTGTCGTTATTGACTAAGGATTGTTAATGACAATTGCTAAGGGTTATAATTGACTAACGCTACTGGTTATTATTGGCCGTTGCCAGGTATTGATATTATTGAATAATGCTATTGATCGCTGCTACTGGTTATCAGTGACAATTCCTAGAGGTTGTTATTGAACATTTTTATAAGGGGCAGTAATTGATCGTTGCTATGGGATTGTTATTGACCATTGCTAGAAGGCTGTTATTGGCTATTGCTATCAGCAGGTATTGCCCATTGTTATATGTTGTTATTGGCAACTGTCAAGTGTTATTATTAACCAGTTACTATGGCTTTTATTAACTGTTGCTAGAAACTTCTTTTATTTGTTGCTAATGGTTATTAATACCTGTTTTTCTGTGTTGTTATTGACCATTGTTAAGCGCTATCATTGATCGCTGCTGTTGATTATTATTAGTCATTGCCAGAGTTTCTGTTGATTGCTGCTATTGATTACACTATGTGACCGCGAACAGGCACTTTTACCAAGACATAGTATACGTTGTAGGCCTGAAAAAACTAAAGAAAATGGTATTGTCGAAATTTCCCATACACCTAAAGAATCTCGTTTTTTAGCCAAAAAACCGTTTTTTGAGAGTAACTGTACATAATAATTCGTAACTCCGCCATTTTTCAATCGATTTTGATTTTTTTATTTGAAAGGAGAAAAACAAACCTTTTCAACCATATATTGCATATTTTGTCCAAATAAAAAGTTATGAAGTTACAGTCGAAAAGATTCTGCATTTTTCCATTTTTTGCAAGTTTCTTCAACTTTGACAATGATTTAATAATATTTTTTCACTCCAAAGTCCGTTCAATTCTGCGTCCAACGAGTTATTTTGAATTAAAATCGGTTGAAATTTCACTGACTGTAGCGAATTTTAAAATTTTCCGTCTTTTCTAGATGAATTCCCATACAAAACTGAAGTGAAATTTTCACTCGTTATTCGTTGCAGAAGTATGTAGCTTCAATTGTGACAATGTATAATCGTGAAAACATGCAAGAAAAGTACAAGAAGAAATATTCAAAAAGTGTTTTACGACATCACCAACTACATTAAGATTCATGACGCATGGCAAGGGGTGTAATACAGTAATTTCGGAAATACGAAAAAAATTTCAAAACTCGAAAATTTTTATTCGATCTTTTTTTTTGTACAATTTATCGTCCGTTCCGCGTTTAAATGACCAGCTGTAGTCAGAGAGCATGTTGATGGAGCTCTTTTCTTGAAAATGTTTTTCAATAGCTTCCATTTCTTGATGGAATCGTTCACCCTGCTCATCAGTAAGTTGGCCAAGATTGTCCGGAAAGAAATTCAAATGTGAGCGCAAAAAATGTGTGCGTGACAATGAATTCGAAAGAAAATTGGATGCTGTGCAAAAATGAACCTGGAAATGTTTCATTCCCTTATCCGAAAATTTCCTTGGCAATTACAAAAGTCCCGACTACGTGAACGTCATTCACAAATTTTTGAATGCCTACGGTGAAATGGAGTGCAACATGTCTATCAAAATCCACTTTTTGAACTCACATTTGGATTTTTTCCCGGACAATCTTGTCCGACTCAGTGATGAGCAAGGTGAACGATTCCAACAAGAAATGGAAGCTATTGAAAAACGTTTCCAAGGAAAGAGCTCCATCAACATGCTCTCTGACTACTGCTGGTCACTTAAACGCGAAATAGACGATAAATTGTACAGAAGGAAAAAATTGAGTAAACATTTTTGAGTTTTGAAATTTTTTTCGTATTTCTCTAATTACTGTATTATAACACTCCTTGTCATGTGTCATGAATCTTGAATCTAATTGGTAATGTTGTGAAACACTTTTGGAATATTTCTTCTTGTAATTTTCTTTGCGCGTTTTCACGATTATACATTGTCACAATTAGAACTACACTGCTCTTCCGATTTAACGGCGATTTCGGGGGTTTCGGGATTTACGGCCTTCCCGTAAATCGGATGTCTCTCAAACGTAAACAAGTCATGGCCGTATGAACTATTTTTGTTTGATTTTTGTCACGAGTGAAAAATATTTTTTAAATATAAGTTTAATTTAACGTTTACTTTACTGTTAAGTTTGATTTACTTTTTTGCTACGCTACTTGCGCAACTCCGGTGAGCTCCGAGCTTGGCTTTCTCGTCCCCTTGGACTCCTCACCCAAAAACCAAATTCCTGGAACCTCTATATTGGAGGCCGCTAAAATGGCAGACCAGTGTACATGCTTCTGCAACGAACGAATGAAAATTTCACTTCAGTTTTGTATGGGAATTCATCTTGAAAATTCGGAAAATTTTTTAATTCGCTACAATCAACAAAGTTTTAAACGATTTTAAATTAAAATAACCCGTTGGACGTAGAATTGTACAGACTTTCAAACTATTAAGACGGGAAAACATCTTGGGAATCAAATAATATTATTAAATCGTTGTCAAAGTTGAAGAAACTTGCAAAAAACTGGAAAAATACAGAATCTTTTCGACTGTACCTTCGTAATTTTTTATTTGGACAAAATATGCAATACATGGTTGAAAAGGTTTGTTTTACCCCTTTCAAACAAAAAAATCAAAATCGATTGAAAAATGGCAGAGTTTCGAATTATTATATACAGTCACTTCCAAAAAACGGTTTTTTGGCTAAAAAACGAGATTTTTTAGGTGTATGGGAAATTTCGAAAATACCATTTTCTTTAGTTTTTTAAGACCTACAACGTACACTATGTCGTGGAAAAAGTGCATTCAGTTTTTTTAAATTTTGTAACACAGTGGTTATTATTAACAGTTCTTAGTGGTTGTTATTGAGCATTTCTAAGAGACAGTAATTGATCGTTGCTGTGGGATTGTTATTGACCGTTGCTATTGGCTATTGCTATCGGCTGATGTTGATTGTTGCTGTGTGTTGTTATTGACAATTGCCAAGCGTTATTATTGACCGTAGCTATTGGCAGTTATTGATCATTGCTGGGCATTGTTGTTATTGATTAGTGCCAGGGTTGTTATTGCCGTTGCTGTGAGTTGTTATTGAAAATTGCCAAGTGTTACTATTGACCGTTGCTATTGGCAGTTATTGATCATTGCTAGGCGTTGTTGTTATTGACTATTGGCAAGCGTTACTATTGATTGTTGTTATTGGCTATTGTTCATCATTGATAGGCGTTGTTGATATAGACTAGTGCCAGGGTTGCTGTTTGATCGCTGATATTGATTATTATTGACAAATTCTAGAGGTTGTTATTGGACATTTCTAAGAGACAGTAATTCATCGTTGTTGAGGGATTATTATTGTCCGTTCATAGGAGGTTGTTCTTGGCTATTGCTATCGGTTGTTTATTGTTTGTTGCTGTATGTTGTTATTGACAATTGTAAAGTGTTACTTTCACCGTTTGTATAGGCAGTGATTGATCATTTCTGGACGTTGTTGTTATTGACTAGTGCCAGGGTTGTTATTGATCGTTGCTGTTAGCTTTTGTTGACCATTGCTAGACATTGTTATTATCGCTGCTATTGATTATTATGGGCATTTCCTAAAGATTGTTCTTGAAAACTTTTAAGAGGCAGTAATTTATCGTTGCTGAGGGATTGTTATTGACCGTTTCTAGGAGGCTATTATTGGCTATTGCTATCGACTGACATTGACCGTTATTGTGCGTTGTTATTGACAATTGGCAAGTGTTATTATTGACCGTTGCTATTGGCATTTATTGATCATTGTTGTTATTGATTAGTGCCAGGGTTGTTATTGCCATTGTTGTGTATTGTTATTGGCTATTGCCAAGCGTTATTATTGATCGCTGTTATTGGCTATTGTTGATTATTGTTAGGCGTTGTTGATATAGACTAGTGCCAGGGTTGCTATTTAATCGCTGCTATTAATTATTATTGACATTTCCTAGAGGATGTTATTGGACATTTCTGAGAGACAGTAATTCATAGTTGTTGAGGGATTATTATTGACCGATCTTAGGAGGATGTTCTTGGCTTTTGCTATCGGTTGTTATTGTCCGTTGCTGTGTGTTGTTATTGACAATTGCCAAGTGTTATTATTGACCGTTGCTATTGGTATTTATTGATCATTGCTGGGCGTTGTTGTTATTGATTAGTGCCAGGGTTTTTATTGCCATTGTTGTGTGTTGTTATTGACTATTGGCAAGCGTTATTATTGATCACTGTTTTTGGCTATTGTTGATCATTGCTAGGCATTGTTGATATAGACTAGTGCCAGGGTTGCTATTGACCGCTGTTATTGGTTTCTATTGGTCATTGCTAGGCGATGTTGTTATCGTTTATTGCTTGTGTTGTTATTGATTGCTGTTATTAGTTATCATTATCCGTTGATATTCAACCTATTTTCGGAAATAATAATCTACCGTTGTTGTGGGGTTGTTATTGACTGTTCCTAGGAGAATTCTTTTGGCCGTTGCTATCGGTTGTTATTACCCGTTGCTGTGTATTATTATTAACTGATGTCAAGAGTTGCTATTGCCAATTGCAAAGTTATTATTGACTGATACTATCAGCTGTTATGGATCATTGCTATGTTGTTATTATCGAGTGCTAGACTTGTTATTGATCGCTGATATTGGCTGTTATTGATCATTGTTAGACGTTGTTATTACTGACCAGTGTCAGGGTTGTTATTGATCAATGATCACTTCTATTGGTTGTTATTGGCCATTTTAAGAAGTTGTTGTGTACATTTCCAGGGGGCATTAATTGACCGCTGCTGTACGGTTATTATTGATCGTTACTAAGAGGCTGTTATTGACCATTGCTAACGGTTGTTATTCCTCGTTGCTATATCTTGTTTTGACTGATGCCAAGGGTTGTTGTTGACCATTGCTTAGTATTGTTATTGACCAATCACCATAACTAAGGATTGCTATTCATCGTTGCCATGGTTTTAACACATTATGTCGTATTTGATAAAAATGTTGTCAAGAATCTATATTTTTGCAAGGGACGGGTGGGGGAGAGGGTGAAGAATTACGATGAGGAAAATCGAGAGTCTCGACACCTGACGTATCACATCGCAATCTCTCTCTCGCCATAGAAATTCCGCATCCCGATGGAAGCAGCTATATATTTCGTGAACGTACTTTCCCATGAGGATTGTGGAAGACGGCAACAGGAGGTGGGTGGAGGGTCGACGACGAGGAAGAAGCATTCATGATTTGTACATCGCGGCTAGGCATTCCTTTGTGACTTCATAGAAATTCGTATACCCTCGATGCGGAAGGATCAATGAAATTCTACCACGCATTTTGTTTGCACTTTACAGAACACGTGTCTTCATCTTTATTTCTCGGCTGGTTTTTATATCTGTATCTTCCTACCTGCTCTTCCTACCTGTATCTTCCTACCTGTATCTTCCTACCTATCCGCGACCTCATACTCTCGAAATGTTGAAAAATATTATGGTGATGAGAAATCTCAATTATTTGTGGTTCTTGAATGAGAGTTTACGTAGTGAAATGCAAATTTTCTATTTTTTAGAGATACAGTTTCATGTAGAGATGTATTTTTTTAGAGTGGAGTAGAAAAAGTTGTTACCCAGTTGGAAAAACTCTTTTGAAAAGTTTTCTTTTTTTAATTTCTTGGCAATATCCCACGTGGAAAAATTATGCATAATCTATGCATAATGAACTATGGGTAGTAACTGGACAAAAAATTATGCATAAAATATTGCAAACAAATGACAACTAGTATTCAACTTTCCAAGATTTTGATACCTTCAGATTTATTGAATATGCATAATTTATGCATAATTTTTTGCATAGTGACTACCTGTAGTTCATTATGCATAGATTATGCATAATTTTTCCATCTGGGATCATTCAATTCGTTTTCACTTGGAACTATAACGTTCTCACATGAGGAAATGAATTTACTAATCTCTTTCAACTCTTTTTTTTTTGCGGAATACCAGAGGAAAAAATGAACCAAGAATTTTGATACAAGAGCAACTCACAGTGGCCCCAGAAAAAAAGAGCATTTCTCTTTTTTCCTGGCGTTCCCATTCGTCGAACGAGCACGTGGCACTTGGAATAAACAAAGTACTACCGAGTACTATGAGAAGTACATAAGTAGGAGAATCGTTTAGGAGCGGTTAACAAAGCTCAACGACCAATGCTTCAGTGCGGCTTGCGTAACTCGTAATCCGCTACACCGACTGACCCACATACACGAGCTTTATTTAAACCAGTTTCCTCGTCGACTTTGGCTTTTAGTTTCGAATTTCGACCTGCACCGCTTTGCTATCAAAGAGCCGAGTCTTCCCTCGACTCATCAGTGTCGATCAATCGAAGGAGCAAAGTTTACGAGGGACGTCGTTCCGAAGAAATATAGCCGACAAGACGATTCTAGTTTAATAGACTTTATCTCCGACTTTCAAATTTCGACTCTTGCTAGAAAATAGATTTACTGCAAATTAGATTACTGTTGAGACGTTGTGGTCTATTTTCATTTGCTTTGAAAAGTTAATAACTTGTGCAATCTTGTGTACATTCTGTAGGCAATCTTATGCAATATTGTGGAACATTGTGCAATTCCATTAAATATTGTAATCTCATGCAATCTTGTGTAATCACAAGCAATCTCTTTTCAATCCGACTCCTATGCACTCCCTTGAAATCCTGTACAATCTCATGCAATACCATGCAATCTCAAAATCTCTGTACGATTTCTATGCAATTCCATGAAATTTTGCAATCTCTGTAAAATCTTTATCCAACTCTATGCAATCTTGTACAATTCCTATCTAATCCCACGCAATACTTTGCAATCTTGAAATCCCGTGCAATCTCTATCCAATTCCATGCAATCTTATGCAACTCTCTGTGCAATCTCTTTGAAATTCTTTGCAACCTCTAGGAAATCTTCTACAATCCCAAGCAGTCCCTATCTAATCCCGTGCAATCTTTTGCAGTCCTATGCAATCTCATACAGTTCCTTGCAATTTCTGGGCAATCCCATGCAATCTCAGACAATCCCTTGAATCTCATATCGACTGCTCCTATTTAAAACAACGTAACTCATTTTTGCGCATTGTCAGACGGGCGTCTGTCCCGCTTGCAGCGTCTGACTTACGTCCGTCTGACAATGCGCAAAAATGAGTTACGTTGTTTCAAATAGGAGCAGTCGATATGATCGCGTGCAATCTCTATGCAATCCCATGCTAATCTTGTGCAACCTCATTCCATTCCATGCAATTTATAATTAAATTTATAAATAAATATTATTATAAATAATAATATAAATAGGGATGTTCAAAAATTTTTTTTGGAAATCTAAAACGCCTGGGGTAGGAAAAGTTGCGGGTTGGTACCCTTATCACCCTATTAAATTTTTATGCATATGATTAGGGTAACTTTTTTATGCAGAGTTTTTCGTGAAAAACGTTAAAACACAATTATTTTTTAAAAAATAATTTTTTGTTTAAGTTATAATTATTTAAAAATTAGCAAAAAAGATAATTTAAAATTTTTTTAAAAATTTACATATATATATATAATAATTTTTGACAATTATAGACCCAATTCGTAGTAAAGATGGTTTTTCCTTGTGGCCTTAGGTCTTAAGTTTTATGGGTTTTTAAATAAACAATGTTTATTGCTTGAAACGTTTAATGCATTTCACTATAATATTATAGCCTCTTCAGAACTGTAACGGTTACAGAGGAAGTATAAACA
>JBAGKK010497608.1:0-15111 GCA_037177015.1 Euceroptres primus
AACTATTTAAGATTTCAAGATATTATGTATACATCTATTTCCGAAAGTCTGAATTTCCTCTTAAGGTGCCAATAACTAGTGCTCTTACACTATATGTTGAATATTAAAGAATTAGGATATTATTTTATAAGTAGGAGAACGCAGAAGATTCTGAGAACAGTCTCAATTATTTTGGAGAATTTTTAAGGATTTTAAATTAATTTTAAAAATTCTAGACGATTTTAAGAAATTTTTAAAGACTTTCGTAGATTTTGAAAATTTGAAATTATGGGAAATTTAAGAAAACATTAAAAGAGTTCTTGAATGTTACAAGTTTCTATTTTTCATAATTCTTGGAAAATTATTTTGAACTTTGAATATAAAAAGGGGAAAAAGGAATGAAACTTTTAAAAAAAAGTGATTTTAGGAGATTGGGAGAATAGTAGGGGAAAAAGGGAAAAAGAAAAAAATCTTTGGAAAGCTCCAGAATTTTCTAAAATCCTTTATGACTTCTAGACTTTTCAGCAAACTTTTAAAATCTTCTAGAATATTTTTAAATTTTCAAAAAAATGTACATTCATTAAATCTTTTGAAATCCCAAAAAATTCTGTACAATCTAGATTTTGGAGGGTTTTAGAATCTCTCGAACACTTCCTGATTCTTTCTAAATCTTCCTAAATCTAATATCTTCTAGTCTCTTCCCGACTTTTTTTTTGAAGACTCAAAAAGTCTAGAGAATTTTAGGAAGATTCCGGAAACAATTTAGAAGATTCTTCAAGATTATTGTAGTTTTTTGTAGACTTGAGAGGGTTCTAAAGGATTCTGCAGATTTCTGGAAATTCTAATGCAGTTCAGAATAATGTGCATGAAGTTCTAAACGTTGAATCGTTTAAATGAACTAAATTTTTATTTGATTTCATTTAATCTCAAATTTTTTCTAAAACATTGGTTTCCCTGCATTCCCTGATTCTACAAGATTATAGAAGAATACAAAAGAATCTAAATGATTGTAGATTTTAAACCAGTCTAAAATATTTTGGAGAATTTTCACAGATTTCAGGTTAGTTTTGAAGATTCTAAAGAATTTGAGAATTTCGTTAATTAGAAAATTGAAGAATTTTAAGATATTATTTTATAAATTTATTGCAGGGGCCGAAGATTCTAGAATAGTCTTAAATATTTTTGAGAATTTTTAAGGATTTTAAATCTGCTTTAAAGATTCTGGAAGATTTTACGAGGTTTTAGGAGACTCGTAGACTTTGAAAATTTTGAAATTATGGGAAATTGAAGAAAACATTAAAAGAGTTTTTGAGTGTCACCAGTTTCTATTTCTCACAATTCTTGGAAAATTATTCGGTACTTTGAATATAAAAAGGAAAAAAAGGGGGAAAAAGTAATGAAACTTTAAAAAAAGTGATTTTAGGAGATTTGAAGAATAATAGGGGAAAGGGAGAAAATAGAGAGAAAGGAGAATAGGGGACTGTCTTTGATCCCCGATAATATTATTATAATTTTGTAATATTACGAGTAATATTATAATTTTTAAATTATAATTATAACTATTGAGATATTATTATAATTATTAAATTGTAATTATAACTATAGAGATATAATTATAGTTGTTAAATTATAATTATAAATATTGAGATGTAATTATAATTGTTAAATTAAAATTATAACTATTGAGATATAATTATAATTTCAAATTGACTCAAAAAAAATTCTCTGACTCTTTGAAGAGTTGCCCTGACTTTCCTAGACTATTTTTAAATTCCCTGACCTGTAGCAACCTTGTTTAATATTTATATTTAATATTTATATCTTGATAATTGAATATTTGTTAATTTTGTTTTTAGTTACTGGAAATCACGATTACCAAGGCAAGGATGGCTCTATTTGTCCGTAAATCACATGTGCTTCTACGCCTACATTTTAGCGAAAGAGACGAAATTAATCATAAGGTGGGCGGATATCATTGCATTGGACAAAACAAACTCACTCGTATTTCCAGATAGTATTCGTGTTGTAACACGAGATACTAAAGAGGTAGATTGTTTATAAAACAAAATATAAAATAGTGTTATCTTATTGCACAAAATACAAGATTGACTTTATTTTCAGCATTATTTTTCAATGTTTCTCCACAAATCTGAGACGTATTCTTTAATGGAGCAGTTGACAAATATCGCCATGAAGCGGTGAGATTTTTTTTTTTTTCATAAGAAAATCAATCATTGCAATACTGTAATATTGCATTATTATTTCAGACTTATCGATGAGAAAAGTGGTTTCAATCAAGATAGAGATCTTCTGAATAAACTAAGGTATTCTGCAATTGCTCCAGTTTTTTTTTCAATCTTCAATATAAGAAATAATTATGGTTTAATGAACTGGCTTTACTTAAAACAGCAAAAATGTGCCTAAAAAACCATCGTTTCTGAAGAGGGATTTAGACGCAAGAGCCCACTCTGAAGCCTACAGATTGCAATTCAGGTTACCAGGAAGCGAAAAGTTGGACGGTTGTGTCGATGCGACTTTATGGACTCCATACAAAAAGAGACACGTCTGGGGGAAAATATTCTTGTCCCAAAACTACCTTTCCTTCGAAAGCAGAGTGAGAAACAATTTTTACTTCTTAATATTGTCAACACCAGCTGCAGCAAATGGCATATATTTTATAATATATCTTCTTATCAGGTGAAACAGGAAGTGAGTTTGGTTGTTCCACTAAGAGAAGTGAAACGAACAGAACCAGCAGACAACCAGTCTTCAAACGCAGCAGTGGACAAATCCATACTTGTCACTACAACTTCCAATTCGTTTCTGTTTTCTCAAATTCACGACAGAGACTTTGTGATGAAAAAGATAGTGGAGTTGTTAGCAAAATTAATAAGTCAACCGTAAGTTAAAAATTCGTTTGTTTGTTATCCTTCTTATGGAAAAGTTGTTTGTTATCTTTCTTATGGAAAAGCAGATTAAGAACTATGTTTGTTTAGAGTCGCCGCAGTAGCAGTAAATCTATCAAGTGGTGCAACGAACAGTTCCACTGCAGCTGTTGAAGAAAAACCTGTTGAGACTTGGACTTGTCAACCGCCATTAATGACATTATTCAAAGCAGGGCTAAGCCCAGATGCTGCTATCAAGCAACAAGCTAAGGAAAAGCAATGGGAGCTTCATTTTGCTGAATATGGAAGAGGAGTCACTATATACAGGACTGTAGAAACTGCAAAGCTCGTTATTCAAGGTGTACCACAAGCTCTTAGGGGAGAAGTTTGGCTTACATTCTCAGGTAAGATAATTGATTGGTTATTTGAAGTGCAAATTTAAAGTGTTTTGAAGTCCAAATTTAAAGTGTAAATTTGAAAAAGTAAATGTTGATACTACAATCTTCTGATTCGACACAGGAGCCATAAATGAAATGGCAATGAATTCGGGTCTGTACAAGTCTCTAGTCGACCAATCTCTTGGGAAATGTTGTCAAGCAAATGAAGAAATTGAGAGGGACTTGCACAGATCACTACCAGAACATCCAGCCTTTCAATCAGACACTGGAATCAGTGCTTTGCGCCGGGTTCTTTCTGCCTATGCTTGGAGAAACCCACAGATAGGTACATCTTGATCATTAGATCTTTTATCACAGACCTTGAATCTGAAAACCTAAAATCGGTAATGATTGTAGGATACTGTCAAGCGATGAACATAGTAGCTTCGGTTCTTTTAATTTATTGCTCGGAAGAAGCAGCTTTCTGGCAATTATGCAATGTTTGCGAATCTTTACTGCCGGATTACTACGATCGTCGAGTCGTTGGTGCCCTTGTGGATCAAGGACTTTTAGAGGAACTTGCAGCGGAATACTTGCCTACTTTGCATGCTCGACTGCAGGAACTTGGACTGATCAGAGTCATATCTCTGTCTTGGTTTCTGACCATTTTCTTAAGCGTAATGCCAACTAGTAGTGCAGTGAACATTATGGATTGCTTCTTCTATGATGGGGCAAAAGTCATATTTCAGGTTGGACAAATATTCACGAGGGATTCATGTTTAGTCGTTGATGTTAATTTAGAAAGAAATTTACTATTTTCGGCTTTAGATAGCACTGATGGTCTTGGAGTGGAACCAGGAGAAATTGCTCAACTGTCGAGATGATGGAGAAGCTATGCAGTTGTTGACGGATTACCTCGGAGGTGTTTTTAACGACGAAGGACCAGTATTTCCAAGACCTGTTGACACAGCGGTTCCAAACAGAGTAAGTTTTTAAAGTACCTCTATGAAACACTCTAATTTAGTTCTTCAACTTAAGAATCTAGACTATTAGGTATTGGCCTTCTTGCTTGTTTACATTTTTCTTATATTTGCATCTTAAAACTACTTCAACCTCTTTCACCTTCTATAGCAACAAAAGAAAGAAAACGAATATTAATATATCAATATCTACTTAACTAAATTTAGAAATAAAAGTTTTATGTTTCCTCTACAATCTACATCATTTGTCGAATCTGTAACATTTCATATCGCTAAGGTCTCATTTTAAAGAGGAAGGATGAACCTAATTACGTAAATTTTGGTGAATATAAGGGTTCCATCCGTTTAGTAAAATACCCTGTCAAAAAGTGCAAAAATTGCGAAAAAATGAAAAACGAGCATAACTTTTAGGTAACATTTTTCTTTATTTAAATTTCATGTATTTGTTTTGAAATGAATTAAAAAAACTTGTCCAAAGAAGGTGCGGAAGAAAGTACTACACCCAACAGTAATAATATGCCAAAAACCACACCTAACAGTGGTAATACTTCTGAAAGCAGACTTTTATTAATTTTCAGTTCATGTACTTATTTTGAAAGGACATTAAAATGATGTGCAAAACGAGTCCGAAAAAAACTACCCCCAAAAAGTAATAATATGCCAAAAACCACCTTTACCAGACTTTTAAGTATGTAGATGTTTTTTATAATAAAGGGGTGTTTTATAAGGGTTTTAAAGGTCCGTAAGTGTCTCAAAACATACCTATATGTACTGAAGCACTTATTCTTCAATTAAGAATGGGATGAAATAATAAGAAATGGGATTATAATTTTTAAATTATTAGAAGCGCTGTTTTCCTAATTTAGAGGTGGACAAGAGTGATAATGGTTTATGTTCTATTGCATTAAGTTTATTTTGAAGTGGTAATATGTCTACATTTTCTCGAGCATGTTTTCTTCAATTTACTTCCTGATAAAATAACTGGAAATTAAAACTCAAATGTTTTACATTTTAGGTATCATTTTTCTAAATTTAGGGGGGTTTATAAGACTGTAATGATCTGTAAGTGTTTTACAATATACCTGCATGTAGCGAAATATTTATTCTTCAATTTCCGTAAATGTTTTAAAACATACCTACATGTACATAAGTCGACTGCTCCTATTTGAAAGAACGTAACTCATTTTTGCGCATTGACATACGGGCGCGGGCGTCTGTCCCGCTTACAGCATCTGACTTACGTCCGCCTGACAATGCGGGAAAATGAGTTACGTTCTTTCAAATAGGAGCAGTCGAATGACTTATTCTTCAATGTAAAGAATGATAAAATAACAGGAAATGAGATTATAATTTTTTAATTCTTAGAGGTATTGTTAAATTGGTGTTGCTTCAATTCAGGGATGGTTTTTAAGGGTTTTATTGGTTTCACAGTTTTTTAAAATATATGAGCTGCTCAAAGTAAAAACGGGACAAAAAAGTTTGTGAGTAAAAATGGAACATACATTTTTCGGAGTAACAAGGGAACAAACAAATCTTCCGAGTAAAAGAGAAACAAAATTTCTTCAGAGTAAAAATGCAAGAAACTAATTCTCCGAGTAAAAGCGGAAAGCGCCGTGCGCTCAAGTTTACTGATATTTTAAATATTTAAATTGATCTTGCGGTCTAGTAAACGTTTATTTGGAACAAGGAGGCTCTGAGCAAACATCTCCCACAAAGAAACAGGGAAGTTTTTAATTATTGGGAAAGTCCTGATTTATTTCGTAGGCCACTTTCTCCAAAAAGTGGGAAGCTTGCATTTTTGCAACCGTTGTAGCTTTTTCTAAGTTAACTGATATTATTAAATTATCCTGCGGTCCGGTAAACGTTTTTTTACAAGGAGACTCGTATCAAATATTCGGAGCAAAGAAAAGTGGAAATTTTTAATTATCAGGAAATTTTAATTATTGGGAAAGTCCTGATTTATTTCGTGTGCCAGTTTTTCCAAAAAGTGGAAATTTGACATTTGCAGCCGTTGTTGCTTTTTTCTAAGTTAACTGATATTCTTAAATTATCCTGCGGTCCGATAAACTTTTTTTTGTAACAAGGAGACTCTTATCAAACATCCAGAGCAAAGAAAAGTGGAAATTTTTTATTATCGGGAAAGCCCTGATTTATTTCTTGTGTCAGTTTTTCCAAAAAGTGGAAATTTGGTAGTTTTGCAACCGTTGTTGCTTTTTTCTAAGTTAATTGATATTTTTAACTGATCCTGCGGTCCGGTAAACGTTTTTTTGTAACAAGGAGACTCATATCAAACATCCGGAGGAAAGAAAAGTGGAAATTTTTAATTATCAGGAAAGCCTTGATTTATTTCGTGTGCCAATTTTTCCAAAAAGTGTTTGGCATTTTTGCAACCGTTGCTGCTTTTTTCTAAATTAACTGTTATTTTTAACTGATCCTGCGGTGCAGTAAACGTTTTTTTGTAGCAAGGAGACTCTTATCAAACATCCGAAACAGTGCAAATTTTTAATTATCGGGAAAGCCCAGATTGATTTCGTGGGCCACTTTTTCCAAAAAGTGTAAATTTGGCATTTTTTCAATCGTTGCTTTTTTCTAAGTTAACTGATATTTTTAACTGATTCTGCGCACTGCTGGTGTGAGGGGATATATCTCCTCCCACCAGCCGTGCTGTCGTTTGTTTCGTTTTTACTTGAAGAATTAGTTCGTTGCATTTTTACTCTGAAGAAATTTTGTTCCGTTTTCACTCGGAAGGTTTGTTTGTTTCGTTTTTACTCCGAAAAAGTTGTGTTCCATTTTTACTCAGAAACTTTTTTGTCCCGTTTTTACTTTCAGTCGCTCATATCTACATGTACTGTATTATGTTTTCTTCAATCCACTTGATCAAATAACTGTAAGTTAGATTTTAATTTTTTGGATTTTAGGGGTCATTTTTCTAAATTTAGGGGTGGTTTATAAGGGTAGTAATAATCGGTAAGTGTCCTACAACATACCTACATGTACTGAAGTACTTATTCCTCAATTTCGAGTAGGATAAAATAACAAAAAATGAGATTATAATTTACAAATTTTTAAATGTACTTTTTTCTCATGTCAGGGGTGGTTTATAAGAGTAGAAATGGTTTGAAAGTTGCTTACAATATGTCTTCATTCTCTAGATTATGTTTTCTTCAATTCATTTGATGGTAAAATAACTGGAAATTAAATTTTAATTTTTTACTTCTGGGATACCTTTTACTAAATTTAGGGGTTGTTGATAAGGGTTGTAATAATCCGTAAGAGTCTTAAAACATACCTACATGTACACAAGTACTTATTCTTCAATGTAGAGCAGGATAAAGTAACAAGAAATGAGATTATAATTTTTAAATCATTAGTAATCCTTTTTTCTCAATTCAGGGGTGATTTATAAGGGTTTTAATGGTTTCAAAGTTTTTAAAAACATATCTACATGTGCTGGATTATGTTTCCTTCAATCCACTTGATGATAAAATAACTATAAGTTGGATTTTAATTTTTTAGACTTTAGGGGTCATTTTTCTAAATTTAGGAGTGGTTTATAAGGGTGGTAATGATAGGCAAATACTATGACAATATATCGACGTGCTCCGAAATACTTATATTTCAATTTAGAATTGTATGAATTAACAAGAGACGAGATGACAATTTTGTATACATTGGGGGTGGTTTATAAGGGTAGGAAAATTCTTTTAAAAAAATTGTTATACACTGAATAGTTATAAATTTAGATCCACCATGTGCCGAGTATGTCAAACTACTGCAAAAAAGTCGGCCGTTAAACGGTTAATGTCCTCAATCCATAACAAACCATCAAACATTCTTCTAATCTCTATTTGCAGAGTATCTCCGTTCAAACATTAATTTTCGAAGCTTACTCACGTTACGGTTCACTGACAATTGGAGGGATTGAAAGACTCAGATTAAAGCACAGACTCAGGGTTGTTCAAAGCCTAGAAGATGGAATTGAAAAAAACGTAATCAGAAGTGTCATTGGCGACAAATACATGACAGCAGAAGAACTGCAGGTATTTGAAAATACAATTAATTTTCACTTTCTTCAGATTATCGTCATTATTCGACTTTCTTTATTGCAGGAACTGTTATCTTTAGTTAGAGAGGAACTGATGAGCCAACGAAGAACAGAACCTGATCGTTACGATCCAACCCAACCACCTTACGAAGCTTACAAAGTGGATTATGAACTCTTCAGGATATTGTTTGGTGGCTTATCACTTTGGGGAAAGTGTTCACAGGCAGAATCTCTTTCAGCTCGATTATTTCGCGTAAGAAAACTTTCTTTTCTCTCTATGATGTCAAGTACACTTTCACCTAAAGTTCTATTAATCGACATTCTTAGCTAATGGATCGAAATCGAGACGGTCACTTGAATTTCCGAGAAGTTGTGCAAGCCATTGGATTAACAGCAACTGCTGATCTGACACAAAGGTTGAAACTTTTATACACCTTGCACCTACCGCCTTTATTATCACCTGTTGACTTTGAGTCGCCAACACATTCATCAGGTAACAGGAATTAAATTGCCCCAGTTTTTTTTATATCACAATTTTAAACTTGCAATTTTATTTCAACTCAGATGGTGCGGAAGTTGCCGCAGAGGCAACAGATTTTTTCGACAGTATGGAGAAGAGTGCAGCATCTTTAGAGATGCCAGTCAGCGCAGCAGAAGAACCAATCGTGGGTGAATTGTCAAGATCGACTAGTTGCAATAGTCAACCAGGTGATCAGACTTGGGAAATACAAAGTATGGGTAGTTTTCGCTCAATGATTGCTTCAAAAGACAGTCCTTTGGATTTGAAAGTCATACCGAAAATGACTCAAAGGCATTTCATAGCTTTGTGGAAAACTCTGTATGATATGTTCCCTGCTCAACCTGAAGAAGCTGACACACAATGTCTCGCCAAAATAGGTAAGAAAATCGAGAATCTAAGAGATTTTAAGACATTTCACGGTTACTACAATCCCAATTTCAAAATTCTCTGTCTTTCCCTGACCAGTTTTTAATTTTCCCTGGCAGTTATCTACCGCTCTAATTATAAATATGTTATGCAGGAATCACAGTGGTTCAGTAGTTCAATTTCAGGGAAAATACTAGGGACCGTTACGAAAATAATGAGCAACTTTTGATATTGTTCAATAATTTCCATAAATTCAAAATAATTTGACTAAAACAATGTCAAAATTATGTTTCGTCAAAGTCTTATGGCGATAGAAACGAAATGAAACGAAACTCATTTCGTTTTTATCGCTTTAAAACTTTTAAGAAACACAATTTTGATATTGTGCCTCCGTAACTCCATTATTTGTTGGTCGTTTTTCATATTTAACGTAGTTTGTAGTCAGATTATTTTGAATTTATGGAAATTATTGGAAAATATAAAAAATTGTCCCTTAATTTCGTAGCGGTCCCTGGAAATTAGGGGAATTCTTTTTCGAAAACGAGGATTTAAAAAAAGGCGAAAGTTTTTTCCTTTTAAAAATAACAAGGAAGCTGCAGAATCTTAAAAAATCCTCAAAAATTTAAGATTTCTGTCTTGAATCTAATAAAACATTCCTCAAATTTTCAAACTTTTAGAATATTTGGAATCCTCTAGGTTTAGAATTTTCTAAAACCCATCAGGACTTCTGGACTTTTCAACAAACTGTTAAAATATATTTTTAATTTTCTATTTTTTAAATTTTGTCTTCTATTTTTAATTTACCATAAACATTTAGATTCATTAAATCTTTTGAAATCCCAAAAAATTCTCTACCATCTAGATTTTGGAGGGTTTTAGAATATTCCAAACACTTCCTGATTCTTCCTAAATCTTCCATAAAGTTCTAAAATCTTCTAGACTTTTCCCGACTTTTTTTTTTTTTTTTTTTGAAGACATTCTCGAAGATTTTTCAAGATTATTAGAGTCTTTTATAGACTTGAGAGGGTTCTAAAGGATTCAACAGAATTCTGGAAATTCTAATGCAATTCAGAATAATGTGCTTGAAGTTATGAACGTTCAAATGAACAAAATTTTTATTTGACTTCTTTTTAAACTCAGATTTGTTCTAAAATATTGGTTTATTAAGATAGAATTACATATAATAATCTTGATCGGTTTCCGTTCGCAGTGCGAAGTTGATTCGCAATTTCTAATTTTCTGTTCGCAATGTGAAGTTGTTTCAGAAACTGAAATTGCTGCCATATTGACGTTTTTCAATAATAAATAAATTAATTAAATTAAATTAATAAATAAATTAATTGGTCTAAGTACCTAATTTTAAAATTAAATAGATACATCTGTTCAATTTTCAATGTTTGCAAATGTTGATAGTTAATATAATTGTATAAAATATTATGTATGATTTACATAGACAATTGAATGTTTATATTGAACCAGAAGTCATTTGACTCATAAAAACAATGAAAAAGTTTTAAACTTACTGCGTCGATAATTTTGACGTTAACAATTTAAACTGTTCTTCTATTGAGTTAAATTAAATCAAATTATTTTAATTTTAAAAAGAAATACCTAGTTATTTAATTAATTAATAATGAACAATTTAAATTAAAAGTCTTATTTAAATTAAACGTCCGAATATTTAAACAATGTTATACTCAAGTTCAGTAGAGTGGGGCTATTCGCGCATAGTGTGGCTAAATGGTACAACTCACTTTAAGTATGTTTTTTAATATGATAATGAGAGTCGAAATAATAATCTCCTAGCACAAAAGATTCAGGAGGATTTCTACTTTACTGAGGATGAAGGTGGAATTTTATGCGACCTCTGTAAAAGCATTGAAAAATGTTTAAATATGTGGGTGCATTTTAAAAAATTGGTTAGACCTCCAAACTTTGTATATGTTCAATAGTATAAAAGAAATACAAAATTGAACCGTCACATCGTAGAAGGGGGTATAAAATTTCTTGATCCAAGCGCAATGGCCTTTCACCGCTTTTATAAATTTTTTTGCACTTTGATTTTTAGAAATTTACACAGATAATAAACGCTTGGATAATATCAAAAAATATTTTTAAAATTGTAATTTTTACATTATCAGGATCCGTTTGATGATACTTTATCATCAGAAATTATTCTCGAATAAGTAAATAATAATTCTAAATATAAATTAAGTATTAAAAAATTGTTTTATTAATTTAAAACATTAAACAAAAAATAGTTGTACATAATTTAGAATATCGGCGATACAAAAAGGTACAACTTTTCAACAATGATAATTTTAAGTAGAAAATGATTTAAAAATCTCAAAATGATTGATTTCTCTTCAGAATTGAGTCCTCTGCCTGTAAAAATGAAAATGCTGAAAAAAAATTTTCTTGTGCGAAAAGTTTAAAAAATCTAAAAAATACGTAAAAGTTATACCTAATAAACCCACTCTACGTAATTGATACAAATAATTAATAATGTTTTAAATTAAACAATTACGAATTTCCTGTCTTTGTGTCAATCCTACCAGATTGTAAAAACAATTTTAATTCGAATATAATTGAAGTAATTGAAAAATTATTAAGTAGAAGCAATCCAAATTTAGTAATTATTATTATATACAATGACTCATATTTACCAGCCCGTACAGCACGCTTAAATTTTCCTGCATTATTTACAAAAAACAGGAAGGGAGGAAATTTTTAATTACTGAGAAAGTCCCGATTGATTTCATTGGCCACTTTCTCCAAAAATAGACAATTTGGAATTTTTGCAATTGTTGCTTTTTACTAAGTTAACTGATAATGTTAATTAAGCTTGCTGGCCAAAAAACGTTTTTCTTTGTCACAAGGAAGTTTGTATTAAACATCCCCCATAAAGAAAAGTAGAAAATTTTAGTTATTGAGAAAGCCCTGATATATTTCGTAGGCCACTTTTTCCAGAAAGTAGAAATTTGTCATTTTGGCAACCATTGTTGCTTTTTTCTAAGTTAATTAATATTTTTAATTGATACTGTGGGCCGGTAAACGATCTTTGTAACAAGGAAACTCTTATCAAACATCCGGAGCAAAGAAAAGTAGAAAATTTTAATTATTGAGAATCCCTGATTTATTTCGTGGGCCACTTTTTCCAAAAAGTGGAAATTTTTCATTTTGACAACCATTGTTGCTATTTTCTAAGTTAGTTAATATTTTTAATTGATTCTGCGGGACGGCAAACATTTTTCTGTAATAAGGAAACTCTTATCAAACATCCGGAGCGAAGAAAAGTATAAAATTTTAATTATTTAGAAAGTCCTGATTTATTTCGTGGGCCACTTTTTCCAAAAAGTGGAAATTTGAAATTTCTGCAACCGTTGTTGCTTTTTTCTAAGTTAACTAATACTTTTTATTTGATCCTGCGGGACGGCAAACATTTTTCTGTAATAAGGAAACTCTTATCAAACATCCGGAGCGAAGAAAAGTATAAAATTTTAATTATTTAGAAAGTCCTGATTTATTTCGTGGGCCACTTTTTCCATAATGTGGAAATTTGTCATTTTCACAAAGATTATGGAAGAATCCAGAAGGAATGATTGCAGGTTATCCAGAAATGATTGTGTTTTAAGAGTCTAGAATATTTTAGAGAATGTTTACAGATTTCAGATAAGTTCTGAAGATTATAAAGAATTTGAGTGAATTTCGGTAATCTTATGTAGACTTTGGAGGATTCTAAATGATTCTGTAGAAAATTTTAGATAGTTATGGAAGTATTCAGAAAATTTTAGAAGGCTGTGGAATAGTCTAGGATATGTTGTAGAATATTGAAGAATTTTTTCATATTATTTTACAAGATTATTGTAGGAAAACCCAGAAGACTCTAGAACAGTCTCAAATATTTTGGAGAATTTTTAATGATTATAAATCTGTTTAAAATTTCTGGAGGATTTTAAGAGATTTTAGGAGACCTTTGTAGATTTTGAAATTATGGGAAGTTTAAGAAAACATTCAAAGACTTTTTGAATGTCACAAGTTTCTATTTCTCATAATTCTTGGAAAATTATTCGGAACTTTGAATATTAAAAGGGGAAAAAAGGAATTACTCTAAAAAAAGTGATTTTAGGAGATTTTGCGAATAACGGGGAAAAGGGGGACTGACTGTGATCCCTGATAATATTATAATTATACAATTATAATTATAACTATGTAGTGAGATATAATTATAATTTGTTGAATCATAAAAAATTTCATGACTCTTTGAAGGTTTTCCCTGACTTTCCAGAATTTCCTGACCTGCAGCAACCCTGCACTTTTTTCGATGTTAGTCGTATTTTTATCCAGTGCCTTTGTTGCAGGAACCTTGTTATTACAATTGGGAGATGTGGGTAAAAAATTTCAGTTGGATCGAGAAGAATCCGAGGACAGTTTGCTCGTGGCAGCTTCAGCTGCTCAACAATCTTCGCTACCAATCGAAAGGGTACGTTTCTTTTTAAAATATTTCTTTAAATCTTATAATCTGTTAACAAAATTTACTTTCGACTTTAGTCACCAGATAGCAACGGAAATCCGTCCAGCATTCCTACGTCTGTTGATCCTGAGTGGTGCATAACAGTGGAACAGTTTTTAGCATCGGTTCTGACTGGCCAACCGATAGTCGACTTTTTCAGCAAACGTGCCAATTTACTGGAGGAAATACAAGTTTTACGAAATCGCAGATTCAATAGCGTTCATTCTCTCTCTGATACGTTTAACGTATGACGATCAGTGAGAAATGAACCTTATGAATGTACTGCGCGTTTCGCTGGAGATTAGAAGAATGTAATGTACAAAAAGAAAAGAAAAGAAATCGAGGACTTATGACTCTGCATTCTTTTTTTTTAGGTTTGAAGCTTAATCTCTACAAATTATAGTTCGTAACGAAGTTTCGTTGTGAAAGCAAACCGTTGATTAAAAAATACGGTTTTTTGTGTGTATATAAAAAAAAAAGGCCTCGGTGAAAATTGTGTTGCAAATCATATTGACTCGATGCAAGACATATTTTAAATGTAGTTAGGAAGTATTATTTTCTCAGTAGAAACGTATTAACGAAGAGGTATCATTCCATAAAAAGCAGAATTTTTTATATCACATATTTTTGGTGACGAGTTTACAACAGGGAAAAAAACGAAATAATTTCTTCAAATAGTTTAGAAAAATGAAAATCCAATTCTTTAATTTTATGTGTCTTAAAGTTTAAAAAGTTTTTCAACTGCACAAGTGTTTTTTATTTCTACTAAAGCAATCGCAATTAGGTAAGAAAAATGCAATAAGTTTTTTTGTTAACTTTTTGAAAAACTAATTTGAAAGCAAGGTTTCTTTTGATAAAGACAAGAACGTTAATTGAAAAGTTTCCTCTTAACTTTGAATAATCACTGACGTCTTTGTGTTTTGAGAGATAAAATACTGTTCGGTTAAGGGACAATATTATGTAGTGTTTTTTGAACGAAACTACACTCTATTTTATATAGATTGATTTTTATTTTTCTAAGAATTGCGCGTCTTGTCATTTGCCGTGCAAAATCTCCAGATGATGTATTATATGTATTATATTAATTCCTAAACGTTGTTACTATATCTATTGTATCTTTAATAAATTCCGCAGGAAAGCCAAATTGTTCCATTACTGTCTTTATATTTTTAATTAGTCCTATATTTCAGTAAATAACAAAATTAAAATGGTTTTATTCAGTTTTTACATTCTCATCATATGAGAAGGTATTAGATTTTTGTAAAATTTGACCCCCCCCCGTTTTGTCAAATGTCGACGTTTTAAGACCCCCTGAACCCAAAAAAGTGGTTTTTGTGAATGTGTCTGTCTGTCCGTAGATTTTTTTCTTGTTAGCACGATAACTTTCGAAAGAATTGATAGATTGGATTGGCCTTTGGTATACTCTTTTAGTGTCCTAAAATGAAG
>JBAGKK010497619.1:11517-25978 GCA_037177015.1 Euceroptres primus
AATGGTAATTCGGAAAAATAAAAATTATGAAAAATGGTAATTCCGAAAAATAAAAATTAGGGCAACTGGTGATTTGGGAGATTAAAAATTATGTCAAATGGTAATTCGGAAGAATAAAAATTATGTCAGATGGTAATTCGGAAGAATAAAAATTATAAAAAATAGTAATTGAAATGAATAAAAATTATGGCAAAGAGTAATTCAGAAAAATGAAAATTATGACGAATGGTAATTCGGAAAAATAAAAATTATGAAAAATGGTAATTCCGAAAAATAAAAATTAGGGCAACTGGTGATTTGGAAGATTAAAAATTATGTGAAATGGTAATTCGGAAGAATAATTCGATAAAATAAAAATTACAGTCAATCGTAATTCGGAAGAATAAAAATTATGACAAATGGTAATTCGGAAGAATAGAAATTATGACCAATGGTAATGCGATAAAATAAAAATTATGGCCAATGGTAATTCGGAAGAATAAACATTATAGAAAATAGTAAATCAAGAGAATAAAAATTATAGCAGAGAGTAATTCGAAAAAATAAAAATTATGAAAAACGGTAATTCGGAAAAATAAAAACTAGGGCAAATGGTGATTCGGAAGATCAAAAATTATGTCAAATGGTAATTCGGAAGAATAAAAATTATGTCAAACGGTAATTCGGAAAAATACAAATTATGACAAATGGTAATTCGGTAAAATAAAAATTATGGCCAATGGTAATTCGGAAGAATAAAAATGATGACAAATGGTAACAGTTATACGGGAAAATAAAAATTAGGGCAAATGGTAATTGAAAAGATTTAAAATTATGTCAAATGGTAATTCGAAGGAATCAAATTTCTAAAAAATAGTAATTCGGCAAAATGAGAATAATGACAAAGAGTAATTCGGAAAAATGAAAATTAAGACAAATTTAGTGAAATAAAAATTATGGCCAATGGTAATTCGGAAGAATAAAAATTATCATAAAATTCAGAAGAATAAAAATAATGGAAAACAGTATTTCGGAAGAATAAAAATTGTGGCAAATAGTTATTTGGGAAGATAAAAATTAGGGCAAATGGTAATTCGGGAGATTTAAAATAATGTCAAATTGTAATTCGGAAAAATAAAAATTAAGAAAAATGATAATTCGGAAGATTAAAAATTATGTCAAATGGAAATTCGGAAGAATAGAAATTCTGAAAAATAGTAATTCGGAAGAATCAAAATTATGGAAAATGGTAATTCGGAAGATTGAAAATTATGGCAAATGGTAATTCGGTAAAATAAAAATTATGGCCAATGGTAATTCGGAAAAACGAAAATTACGAAAAACGGTAATCCGGAAAAATAAAAATTATCAAAAACAGTAATTCAGAACATAAAATTTAGAGTGAATGATAATTCAGAAGATTAAAAATTATGTCAAATAATAATTTGGAATAATAAAAATTCTGAAAAATAGTAATTCGGAAGAATAAAAATTATGGCAAATGGTAATTCGAAAAATTAAAATTTATGACGAATGGTAATTCGGATAATTAAAAATTATAGTAAATAGTAATTCGGAAGAATCAAAATTATGGCAAAGAGTAATTCGGAAAAATGAAAATTATGACAAATGGTTATTTGGAAAAATAAAACTTACGAAAAACGGTAATTCGGAAAAATAAAAATGATGAAAAACGGTAATTCGGAAAAATAAAAATTAGAGCAAATGATAATTCGGAAGATTAAAAATTATGTCAAATGGAAATTCGAAAGGATAGAAATCATGACCAATGTTAGTGCGATAAAATAACATGTATGGCCAATGGTAATTCGGAAGAATAAACATTATAAAAAATAGTAAACCAAGAGAATAAAAATTATAGCAAAGAGTAATTCGAAAAAATAAAAATTATAAAAAACAGTAATTCGGAAAAATGAAAATTAGGGCAAATGGTGATTCGGAAGATTCAAAATTATGTCAAATGGTAATTCGGAAGAATAATTCGGTAAAATAAAAATTACGGCCAATGGTAATTCGGAAGAATAAAAATTATGACAAATGGTAATTCAGAAGAATACAAATTATGACAAATGGTAATTCGGAAGAATAAAAATTATGACAAATTATGTAATTAGGTAAAATAAAAATTATGGCCAATGGTAATTCGGAAGAATAAACATTATAAAAAAAAGTAATTCAAACGAATAAAAATTATAGCAAAGAGTAATTCGGAAAAATGAAAATTGTGACACATGGTAATTCGGAAAAATAAAAATTATAGCAAATAGTAATTCAGATGAATGAAAAGTATGGTAAACGGTAATTCGGAAGAATAAAAATTAAGACCAATGGTAATTTGGTAAAATAAAAATTATGGCCAATGGTAATTCGGGAGAGTAAAAATTATGGCAAATGGGAATTCGGAAGATTAAAAATTATGACGAAAGGCAATTCAGAAGAATAAAAATTATGAAAAAATGGTAATATTTATTCGGGAAGATAAAAATTAGGGCAAATGGTAATTGAAAAGATTTAAAATTATTTCAAATGGTAATTCGAAGGAAAAAAAAATTTAAAAAATAGTAATTCGAAAGAATGAGAATTATGACAGAGTGTAATTTTGAAAAATTAAAATTTAGACAAATGTTAATTCGGAAAAATAAAAATTATAGTAAATAGTAATTTGGATGAATAAAAAGTATAACAAACGGTAATTCGGAAGAATACAAATTATGACCAATGGTAACTCGGTAAAATAAAAATTATGTCAATGGTAATTCGGAGAAATAAAAATTATGACAAATGGTCATAATCATTGGTCATACGAAATGGTCATATCTTTTTACAATATTTCTAAAGAAACATTACATTGAAATATTCCATAGGGCTGACATTATTTATTCGTGGAACATTGCTGTAATGTTCCTTGGGAATATTCCGAATGTCTCAATGAAATATTCCGGGAACATGAATGGAGTATTGCGTGTTATGTGGGAATTTAAACGTATAACTAATTAATAATTATTTAAATAAAAACCCAGGGAAGTTATACTGAAATTTAATTTCAGTTTCAGTTTTACTTATTTCTAAAATACAAAAAAATTCTAACAGAAAAAAATCGTAGAACCATTCATGTGCTAGGCCTATTTTTAATTTTTACAAAATTGAGATTTTTTAAAAAATTACAGGCAATCCTAAGGGCCAGGGGCAAGAAAAAGACGTCGTCGTAAGCAGAGAACAGAAAAATACAAACAAAGCGACACGAGCCAATCACAATCGTCGCGTCGGATCTCAGTGGAAACGAAGACAGGGAATGATTCCCTCTTAAAAAATCACAAACTCGAATAAATCCGTAGCCAAAATGACAAACGCCAATACAATACAAATAGAATATCTCGTAAAAAAGTATCTCGTAAATAAAATATCTCGTTTCGGTTCGAACACCAATATTGCCAATTGTTCTTTTTACAATAAATAAAATTTCTTGCGAAAAAAACAAATCTTATCAATTAAAAATTGATCCAAATAGAATAGTTATACAAAAGTTAAAAACCGTTACGTTTAAAAAATAATTCCAATCAATGATCCTTAACAATCGTCAATCCTTTTATCCGATTAACCTGCATCGAAATCAATTGCTCAAACTCCTTGTCCGAAATTTTCGCCCTGTTAACCGATTCCGGATTCATTGATTGTTTAAAAATGCTCGCCATATTTCCGTAATGTTCCAGTTGACTCATAATTAATGCGTGAACACTAGGTTTTATATAATCGAGTCTTTTGTTGAGAAAAGTTTGGAGTTCAGCCAACAATTCGGAGTGAAAAATCTTTAGTTTTCTTCCCGCCGATTCTTCGAGGTCTCGTTCTCTTTCCAATTTCGCCACGTGACTCGCTGTTCGGTCCCTTTTTTCCTGGAGCTTTTTTACCCGGAGGTGAGAGGCTTTCCAGTTCGCCACAAGTTCTTCCCGTTTTGACAATTCGTCGGCGATTTTTGGAAATTCCTCACGTAATTTTTTTAGGGGTTCGATGAAAGTCTTTTCGCAAAGATTGATCAGGTTTGGAACACTTTTGCCAACCTGGGGGAATTTAATTAGAAATTCAGACTTGATTTTTAATTGCAGGCGTTTAAATAAATTTTAATCATTAAGTTGTGATTTATTTTAGGGAGAATGATTTTAATTACCTGAGTAGTGACGGAATGATAATCCTCGACTATTTTTCGGAAATCGTTACTGACGTGGACGAGATCGTAATTAATTAAAGTTGTCGTGAGATCCTGATCCGCTTTGTCCAAACTTTCAATTGCTGATAAATACTTTGTCATCTCCTTTATCATTTTTCTGACCGAGTCTTGGATACTAAAAATTCAATATTTTTTAATTTAGAATATAGAAAAGAATATCTTCTAAGTATATAGAATTTCAGGATTGATACAGGTCAGGGAATTCTGGAACGTCAGGGAAAGACAGGGAATTTAAAAATGGTCTGCGAAAGTAGGAAAACCTTCAAAGAGTCTGGGAATTTTTTTCAAGAAATTATAATTATATGTCAATAGTTATAATTATAAGTTAACAATTAAAATCGTACAATTATAATATTATCAGAGATCACAGTCAGTCCCTTATTCCCCTTTTTCCCCTATTTCACATATTATTCTCCAAACCTTCTCAAATCACTTTTTTTAGAGTTTCAGTTTCTTTTTTTCAGTTTCATTCCTTTTTTCCCTTTTTGTATTTAAAGTTCCGAATAATTTTCCAAGAATTATAAGAAATAGAAACTTGTGACATTCAAAAATTCTTTGAATGCTTTCCTAAATTTCACATAATTTCCAAATTTTCAAAATTTACGAGTCTCCTAAAATCTCTTAAAAGCATCCAGAATCTTTGAAATTGATTAAAAATCCTTAAAAATTCTCCAAAATATTTAGGCCTGTTCTAGAATCTTCTGGGTTCTCCTGCAGTAATTATAAAAAACAATATCCCAAAATTCTTCAATTCTACAACATATATTCGACTCTTACAGAATCGTCTAAAATTTTTACTTCCGTAACCTTCTAGAATTTTCTACAGAATCTGTTAGAATCCAAAGTCTGAAAAAGATTACCGAAATTCTCTCAAATTTTAGGAATCTTCAAAACTTACTTGAAATCTGTAAAAAATTTCCAAAAAAATTTTAGACTGTTTTAAAAACCACATTTAGATTCTTCTGGATTCTTCCATAATCTTTTAGAATCTTCTGGATTCTCCTATAATAATCTTATACAATCTTAGAGAATTCTCTAAACAATTTTAAAGAATTCTCTAACAATTTTAAAGAATTCTCTAAAAATTTTTAAAGAATTCTCTAAAAACAATTTTAAAGAATTCTCTAAACAATGTTAAAGAATAGTTAATACAATCTTAAAGAATTCTTAATACGATTTTAAAGAATTCTTAATACAATCTTAAAGAATTCTTAATACAATTTTAAAGAATTCTTAATACGACTTTAAAGAATTCTTAATACAATCTTAAAGAATTCTTAATACAATTTTAAAGAATTCTTAATAGAATTTTAAAGAATTCTTAATACAATCTTAAAGAATTCTTAATACAATCTTAATGAATTCTTAAAAATTCTTTAATATTCTATAATATTCTATATTCTATTATATTCTATAATATTCTACATAACATTATATTCTATAATATTCTTTAATATTCTACAAAATACATATACTAGAATATTCCAGAAATCTAAAATCTTCTGAAATTTTCCAAAAATCTAAAATCTTCTGAAATTTTCCATAATCTTCTAAAATCTTCTAGAATCCTCAAGAATATTTTGAAATATACCTGAAGTTTTGAAAGTTCAAATAAACGAACTTTTTTTCTTAACTGAAATTTATCTTGAAACATCGTTCAATCTACAAAATAAAGAAAAATACCATGAGCTTCTTTATAACTAAGTTAATTTCTATATTAATGAACCAGCATTTTAAAACAAATTTGAGTTTAAAGTAAAATCAAATAAAAATTTCGGTCATATAAACGTACAGAACTTCACATTATTCTGAATTATATTAAAATTTCTAGAATTCTAGAGAATACTTTAGAACCCTCTCAAGCCTAAAAAAGACTCTAATAATCTTGAAGAATCTTCTTAACTGTTTTCACAATCTTTCTAAAGTTTTATAGACTATTTGAGTCTTCAAACAAAAAAAAAAGAATGGAAGAGACGAGAAGATTTTAGAACTTTGTGGAAGATTTTAGAAGAGTCAGGAAGAATCTGAGAAATTCTAAAATACTAAAAATCTGGATTGTAGAGAATTTTTGGAATTTCACAAGATTTAATGATAGTACAAGTTTATGAAAAATTAAAAATATTCCAGTTTTTAAAAGCTTGTTGAAAAGTCCGGAAGTCATGAAGTATTTTAGAAAATTCTAGAGCATTCCATTTTGAAAGTTTAGAAATTCCAGGAGCGTTTCATTAAACCAGAATCTAGGTTTTTTGACGATTCAAATAATACATTTAATTTAAAGACACATTTTTGTTGGACGTTTAGATTTTTATTTTCTTGCATTTTATTTGGAAAGTTTCAGTGATTTTATTACTTTTATGTGAACCCTCTCAAATCTACAAGAGTCTAATAATCTTGAAAAATCTTCTAAGCTATTTTCTCAATCTTTCTAAAATTCTATAGACTTTTTGAGTCTTTAAACAAAAAAAAGTCTGGAAGAGACGAGATTTTAGAACTTCATGAATAATTTTAGAAGAATCAGGAAGAGTCTGGGAAATTCTAAAACAATAAAAAATCTAGATTGTAGAGAATTTTTTGGGATTTCAAAAGATTTAATGAAACTACAAGTTCATGGAGAATTAAAAATATTCTCGAAGATTTTAAAAGTTTGTTGAAAAGTCCAGAAGTCATAAATGATTTTAGAAAATTCTAGAGCGTTCCAAAAATTCTAAAAGTTTGGAGCTTTGAGGAGTGTTTTATTAGATTCTAGACAGAAACCTATATTTTTAAGGAATTTTAAGATTCTGGAGAATTGCAGCTTCCTTCGTAATTTTAAAAGAAAAAAACTTTTCCCCTTTTCTTAAAATCCCCTTTTTTGGAGCAGAAATCCCCTATTTTTTCTAAAACTGAACTACCGAACCACTGTGATCTGCCGAACCACTGTGATCTACCGAACCACTGTGATTTATCGAACCACTGTAATCTACCGAACCACTATTATAATTATAATTATAATTAAAACGGCAGATAACGATCAGAGAAAATGAAAAATTGGTCACGGAAAAATCAGGGAATTTTGAAATTGGTATTTTGTATCAACCATGGGAATATATCATTATTATTTAGAATATTCTGTTTTAATTTTCTTACTAGATTAATTTCTGAACCGAAAAATCCAAATCAGAATCCTCGGTCACAGAAATAAGAGGAGCAGCGGAACTTGGCCTTTGCGTAGCAGAAAGATAATTTTTCTTCTGCGAAAGCCTGAGAGGAAATTTAATTATTAACTGAATTCCAAATATAAACTTATAAACTCTAAATAACAAAATCACTTACCAAGTCATTTCGAAATTAAAAACCTAACCTCACTTTTTTTAAAACATTAATAAATCCAAAACAGCTTAAAATCCAGGATCCAGATTTTAAAATACACGAATTCGCACAATTATCTGCCTTTTACACCTTTTTCAAAAAGAAAAATCCAGATTTTCGAAAATTTGACAGCTGTCAAACTTTTTATACTTTGGCACGACCCACGAGAAAATTGAGTCGAAATATATTTAAAAAACACTTCCATAAAGGTAAAATCACATTTAAAAAGAATTGTCATACAATATTTAATAATTTAAATCAAATAAACGAGAAAAATAAATAAAAAAGACCTTTTTTTCTGCTTTTGACATTCGAGTTTTAAATTTTTCCCGCCAGGTGGCGAAGCGATCGTTTTTGTACATTTCCGGTTTTCTGGTTTACTTTCGGTTCCCGGTGCAGTAACGAAAGAGGTTAGTTTTTACATATTTAAAAAAAAAACAAGGGTAATTTAAAGCCAATCTAGTTTTAATTCGATTCAACGAAAATTGCGGATGAAACTCTCTATTTGGAAATGTTTTTTTCCAGATTTTTATTTAAAATTTGACGGGAAGGTTATAATATCCGGGATGATGACACATGTTTCTGACAGATCGTAATTTTTTTCGGGCTCATTCGGGCTATAGTGACTAGATAAGCTAGAATAATAGAAACGTCACTTCTTACTTCAATTTAAGCAAAAAAATGTGGCTTTTAATCATTTTTCTAAAGGATTTTTTGAAATTTTTGCTAAAATCTGTTGAGAATTTTAAGTTAGGATTTTCGTTGTTTTCAGTGTCTTGAGTCGAATTTCTAAGTTAGAATAATAGAATTTCGATTTAAATTCTAATAGAAAATTGTGTTTCTTATTCCTTTTTGAATAGGCTTTTTACATTTTTGTTAAAATTAAAATATGTTGAAGGAAATTTTAGGTTAAAACTTTCGAAATTTTCCACATTTTGGAGTCGAACGAGTTGAATTTTGAAGTCAGAATAATAAAAACATCAGTTATTATGTATACCCTAATAAAAATGTGTTTTTCTCGATTTTTTCAAGAAGGTTTTACTATTTTTGTTATTTTACTAGTTTTAGGTTAGGATTTTACTTTCTAACTTTCTATCGAAAATTCGGAGTTTTTAAAAACTTTTAAGTCAAATTTTATTCCTTTTATTATTATTTTAAAACGTTTAGTCAAATCTTATTCCTTATTTCTATTAATTAAACTTATTTTTATTTATCAATAACATTTAATTTAATTATCTTTTATTTTAAGAAACACTTAAAATTTCCGAAACTACAAAAATTCCAATTACTTCAAATTTTGTTTTCCCTATTTTACTTTTAGAATTTTAGACTATAGAATATCTAAATATGGCTTGAATCTCGTGAAATATAAAATTCACGACGAATACTTTTCATAATTTTAATTTTGGAGCAAAGACTTTATTATTAAAATAAAATAAATGTGATTTCGGTTTAATTTCGAGTAAAATGATATTTTTTCGGTCAATACAGTCAGTACAAGTCAATACAAAGAAAATTTGTAGTAAATTATTTATCGAAAATAGAAGACTGTGTACCAAGGTATTTTTTAAAGATCTCTATTATAATTTACTTCTCAGGAATTTATTTTCCTTTACAAAAGTATATTTTTAAAAAACTTCACGTTGACATTTTGTAAATTGAAAACTAAATAAAGTCCTTTCGTGATTAAAAATTAAATAAAGTCCTTTTGTAAATTAAGCATTTAATAAAGTCCTTTTGTAAATTAAGCATTGAATAAAGTCCTTTTGTAAATTAAGCATTAAATAAAGTTCTTGTGTAAATTAAAAACTAAATAAAATCCTCTTGTGATTAAAAATTAAATAAAGTCCTCTTGCAAATTAGGCATTGAATAAAGTCCTTTTGTAAATTAAAAATTAAATAAAGTCCTTGCTCCAGGGTTAAAATATTTTTCTTGCCAAAAAGGTAATCATGACGGAGTTAACATGGGAGGAAAAATACAAGCTGATAACTCGAAATCTGGCCGAATGGTTAGGGGATGAAAAATTGAAAACGGTCCTCAAACAACGAGATTTAAAAGTTTACTGGGGAACCGCAACAACAGGAAAACCCCACATTGGATATTTCACTCCAATGTCGAAAATTGCCGATTTTCTGAGAGCTGGAGTCGAAGTCACGATTCTTTTTGCCGATCTCCATGCTTATTTGGATAACATGAAAGCTCCATGGGATTTATTGGAACTTCGGACCCAATATTACGAGGCTGCCATCAAAGCAATGTTAAAATCCATCGACGTGCCTTTGGATAAATTAAAATTCGTCAAGGGAACCGACTTTGAATTGTCAAAGTAAGAAAACTAATTTTAAATGTATTTTAAGGGCATGTGATACATAATGACGTCACGAATTGACGACTGATTTTTTATTTATATTCAGTGGCTTTATTAAGAGAGAAATGCAAATATAATGCTGGAATTTTGGGAAATAATAAAGAATATATTTAGGAATTCAGTTAATTTAACAAATTTTAAAAGCGATCTTTAAAAGCTCGTAAATTTTGAAAACCTTCCGAATTTTAAACAATTTCAAATTGAGAAGCAAGTCAAATTTAAAGGCTTTGTAATTTTGAAACCGGTTTAAAGTTAAAAGCCTTTTTATTTTAAGAGCCATCCAATTTGCAAAGGCGTTTCAATTTTTCACGTAACTGCAGTTTGCAAGGATTTAAAAAAACGAAGAATCGAAAACACGATTTGGAAAAAACAAGGGAGACCAAAAAATTGGCGACGGAAAATGGTCAATCTGAATGAAGGAAAGTATTTCTGAAAGTTTTGTTTCTCTAGATCCCTTGGAATTCACCCTTTTTCCACCCCTGATAGTTAAAAAATTCCTGGAAACTACCCAAAATTCGAGACCATTAATTTTTCAATGCAAAGTAGTTTCAATTTAAAAGGTCTCGAATTTTGGGTAGTTTACAGGAATCTTTTAAGAAATAGGGGTGGAAAAGGGGCGAGATCCAAAGAATTAATGAGGCTGCAAATTTTATATGAATTTCTTCTGGTCAATTTTTCGATACTTTGTATCGAAAAATTCGTGGTCTCGAATTTTGGGCAGTTTTCAGGAGTTTTTTAAGTATTAGGGGCTGAAAAAGGGTGAAATATAAGGCGTTTAGGAGGCTAAAAATTTTACATAGCTTTCCTCTTGTCAATTGAAACTACTCTGCATCGAAAAATTCGTGGTCTCAAATTTTGTGTAGTTTCCAGGAATTTTGTAAGTATTAGGGGTGGAAAAGGTGTGAGTTTCCAGGGATCTAAAGGAACGAAACTTTCAGAAATACTTTCTTTCATTAAGATTTACCATTTTCCGACGTCAATTTTTTGGTCTCGTTTGTTTTTTCCAAATCGTGTTTTCGATGCTTCGTTTTTTGTTAATCGTTGCAAACTGCAGTTACGTAATCTTTCAATCGCCCTAAATTTAAAACCCTTTCAATATTGAAAACCTTAAAAATATAAAAGCGATAAAAACGTAAAGGTTTTCCAATTTTTAAAGGCTGCGAAAATTTTGGTGGGTTTTATAATTTTATTTTATTTTTTTTTAATTTTAGAGAATATACTTTAGATATGTATCGCTTAAGTTCCGTTGTGACTGAACACGATGCGAAAAAAGCGGGAGCTGAAGTCGTTAAACAAGTGGCGAATCCACTGCTTTCTGGTTTATTATATCCAGGACTTCAGGTTTTGGACGAGGAATATTTGAAAGTCGATGCCCAATTCGGAGGAGTCGATCAAAGGAAAATATTCACCTTTGCCGAGAAATATTTACCAACCCTCGGATACGAAAAGAGAATTCATTTAATGAATCCTATGAGTAAGGATTTTATAAATTTAAATCTGCTTTTCGCATTTCGCAAAACTATTTTCTTTCTTAATTATTTAATTTTTAATTTTTCCGCTATTACTAATTAATTAAAATTTATTTAATCTTCCTTCAGAATATTCAGAATATTTTTTTGCTTATATTTCCCATTTTTGAATTGAATTTTGAATTGAATTCTTTAGCCATTAAGGTTATTTTTAAAAAATATTTTATTCCAGTTCCTGGATTGGCGGGAGCGAAAATGTCTTCGTCGGAAGACGATTCGAAAATCGATCTTCTGGATAATGCAGCGTCAGTGAAAAAGAAATTGAAAAAGGCTTTCTGCGAACCGGGAAATATCACTGACAATGGACTCTTGTCTTTCTCGAAACACGTCTTGTATCCTTTATTCAAAGAGGGAGAAGCTTATTTAATTCCAAGGACTCAGGAATTCGGTATTTTCAATTAATTAAAAATTTTCGATTAATTGTAAAAATCATTTTTAGTTAAACTTAAATTTAAAATCCCAGAATTCTAATCGTTATTTTATTCTTATTTGTTGAGGTGGCGATGTGAGTTTTGCAACTTACGAAGAACTCGAAACTGCTTATAAAAAGGAGGAAATTCACCCCGGCGATTTAAAAGCCGCGGTGGAAATTTACGTGAATAAACTTCTCGATCCAATCAGGAAGGAGTTTGCGAACGATCCGAAGTTGAAGGCTTTGAGCAATAAAGCATACGCGGCACCTCAAAAACAAAGTATTCATCTCTTTAAAATTATATTATTCCTTTTTTTTATTGTATAATTAATCTTTGTTAATTGTATCATTTTTTTAAAATTGTACAATCAATTTTTTTAAATTGTATTTGTGAATTGAAATTTCTAATTGATTTTCAGAGCCAGTTGATGAAGTGGTTCCTTGGAGATTGGACATAAGGGTAGGAAAGATTGTAGAAATCGGGAGGCATCCGGACGCGGATTCGTTGTACGTAGAGAAAATAGATGTGGGCGATGCAACGGGTCCAAGAACAATAGTTAGTGGACTTGTGAATTTCGTACCGATCGAGGAAATGAAGGATCGAATGGTCGTTGTTTTGGCTAATTTGAAACCCGCCAATCTTCGTGGGATTCAATCTCATGGAATGGTTCTCTGTGCTTCTGTGTAAGTATAAATTTGAGTATAAAGTTGAAAGCGATACAAATTAAAAGGGTTCGATATAGAAAAACGCCTGGAATTTAGAACCGATCCAAGTTAAAATCTCTTCATCTTTAGAAACGTTCTAATTTTTAAAACGTCCCAAATTTAGAAATGTCTCAAATTTTAAAAGTGTTTCGAATTTAAAGCCTTTACAATTTTAATGGCGATCCGAATTTAAAATCTTTTCAACTTTGGAAACGTTCCAATTTTTAAAACGTCTCAAATTTAGAAACGTCTGAAATTTTAAAAGTGTTTCGAATTTAAGGCAGAAGAATTTAAACCCTTTCCAATTTTAATAGCGATCCGAATTTAAAATCTTCTAAACTTTGGAAATGTTCCAATTTTTAAAACGTCCCAAATTTTAAAAGTGTTTCGAATTTGAAGCCTTTTCAATTTTAATAGCGTTCCGATTTTAAAATCTTTTCAGCTTTCGAAACGTTCCAATTTTTAAAACGTCCCAAATTTAGAAACGTCTTAGATTTTAAAAGTTTCGAATTTAAGGCAGAAGAATTGAAAGCCTTTCCAATTTTAATGGCGATCCGAATTTAAAATCTTTTCAACTTTGGGAACATTCCAATTTTTAAAATATCCCAAATTTAGAAGCATCTCAAATTTTAAAAGTGTTTCGAATTTAAAGCCTTTCTAATTTTAATAGCGATCCGAATTTAAAATCCTTTCAACTTTGGAAACGTTCCAATTTTTGAAACGTCCGAAATTTAGAAACGTCTGAAATTTTAAAAGTGTTTCAAATTTAAAGCTTTTCCAATTTTAATAGCGTTCCGAATTTAAAATCTTTTCAACTTTAAAAATGTTCCAATTTTTAAAACGTCCCTTTAGAAACGTTTCGAATTTTCCAATTTTGTCAAGTTTCCAATTTTTAAAGCTTCCCAATATTTTCAGGATCCAATTTTTACAGTGATTCAATTTTGTAAAGCGTTTCAGTTTTTAAAGAAATTCAATTTCGGAATTTCCCCAATTTGCGAAACGCCTCTATTTTTAATTCCGAATATAAAAACTGTTCTTTTTTTCTTATTAAGAACAAATCAACATATATTTTTTCAAATAGAGAGGAACCGACTCGAGCAGTAGAACCCTTGAGACCTCCTACAGGAAGTGTTGCTGGTGAAAGAATAGTGGTCGAAGGTTACGAGACAGGAAACCCCGACGACGTTCTCAATCCGAAGAAAAAAGTCTGGGAAAAGCTTCAAGTGGATTTGGTCGTCAATGGCAGCGGGGAAGCCAGCTGGAGTGGAAATCCTCTTCTAACTACATCTTCCTCAGGAAAAATCACTGCCGATAGTCTAAAGAATGTTCCCATTAAGTAACAAAACTCTCTCTGCTTTTTTATACAGATTACAATTTCCGAAACTGCATTTCTCTCATCATTTCAGCATTTCAATTTCAAGCTACTTTTTTATACATATTGTATTGTCTAGAACAAAATAGTGTCTAGCGACAAAAGTGAATTGCATTCAATAAAAAATAGATTTATTTATTCCTGAGGTTTTTTGTATTTTTATTGTTCAGGGTGTCTACTCAAATCCTGAAAAAAAAATTTCTGACTTTTCCAGGTTTTTCCAGGTTTGAAAAAATTCCCTGATAATTCCAGGTTTTCCAGGGTGAGTAGACACCCTGATATTTTTCCAGTCCTTGTGAATAACGTTATTTAATTTTGTTACAATTAAAAAAAATTTCAGTACACTCGAAAAAATTCTTTGACTTTGAAAAAAAATGTCGACATTTCCAGGTTTTTCCAGGTTTGAAAAAATTCCCTGATGATTCCCGGTTTTCCAGGGTGAGTAGACACCCTGATATTTTTCCAGTCCTTGTGAATAACGTTATTTAATTTTGTTACAATTAA
>JBAGKK010497620.1:0-15110 GCA_037177015.1 Euceroptres primus
GAAAAAAACGAATTTTTCCGTCGACAAATGCCCGAATAATGCATTTGTTGAAGAAAATCATAAAATTTATCATCAAATTATGAATTTTACTGAAATTATCATGAAGTTCCTAATTAAAAGAACTGATATAAAAAAATACGAATTTTTCTGTAGATAAATGCCTGAATAACACATTTGTTTATTAAATTTGTTTATTATATTAACAAGAATAATCTTAAGAGAAATTTTCTCCAATGCAATATTGTTTCCATTCAAATTTCTTGCAATATAACTTTAAAAACGTAAAATTATTGAAAATTATATAAAAAACACTTTCAACAAATAATTTGTTTATAAAAATTTTGTTTGTTTATTATCATGTATATATCATGATGAAACATCTTTAAATAATATTACTCTATGAAACTTAAGCGATTGCAACAATTTTCCTAGTATTAACGAGCACCGAGAACGTCAAATAGAAAAAATGGCCATTTTTTTCGTCATATTTGTTTATTTATAAAAAAATTGAAAAACTAAATGAAAAATCAGGCTCGAAAACTCTTGGGAAAATTTTATCAGCCTTTTTTAAACATTTTTTACGTCCAAATCGATCAATATTTGTGGGCTGTACGTTATTTTGAACCAAAAAAGTAATTTTTTCCCCACTGTGTGACGCACAGTGGTTCAGAATTGGATTTTTGAGGACAAATCAGTCTACAGGACACAATTTTTATCTGATTAAGACGTTTATTTTTTTTAATTAAAGCTGAATAAATTCCCCAGTGATCCCTTTATGCTGATTTTTGGTTTTTTGTTTTTGAAAAATTCTATGTAAACAACAATAGTAGAAAAAATTTTATTTTCAGAAAACTCATTGTCTTATCGCAAAAAAAAATGATTTGTGCAAACTGAATATCAAGTGAAATCAATGCACTTGCAATTAAAGTACGTAAATAATCTATTTGATTAGTAACTTATTTGTTATAAACAAATTTTATAAACAATAACTCTAATGTGCCATTTTAATACGAGAACATTTTTTTCTACGCTATAATTGCTGAAATTTATTACGAAAGTGTCTTCCAGTAACAAAACATTGACAAATATTAAGAATTGTTATTGTTAGAAACAGATTTTATAAACATTTACTTGAATTAGACATTTTTAAGTAGAAAAAAAAATTTTCTGGCTTAAAATTACTGAGATTTGTTATGAAAGTGTCAGTTAGTAAAAAAACATTGTCAATAATTTATTTCAAAAAATCATAAAATTTATCAACTAATTATGAATGTTGCTGAAATTATCATGAAGTTTTCAATTGAAAGGACTGAAAAAGACGAATTTTTCCGTCGACAAATGTCTGAATAATGCATTTGTTTAAAAAAATCATAAAATTTATCATCAAATTATGAATTTTACTGAAATTATCATGAAGTTCCTAATTAAAAGAACTGATATAAAAAAATACGAATTTTTCTGTAGATAAATGCCTGAATAACACATTTGTTTATTAAATTTGTTTATTATATTAACAAGAATAATCTTAAGAGAAATTTTCCCCAATGCAATATTGTTTCCATCCAAATTTCTTGCAATATAACTTTTTAAAAAAGTGAAATTCTTGAAAATTATAGAAAAAACACTTTCAACAAATAATTTGTGTATAACAAATTTTTTTGTTCATTATATCATGATGGAACATCTTTATTTTTGTAAAAAATTGAAAATTCGAGTTTTAATCGCAATCCAAACCAGATTCTGAAAACCTAAAAAATTGTACCCTCAAAACTCTCGGTTTATTTACTCAGAATTGGCTAACTTTTTTACATCAAACTTTGTTTACTCGTATTCAGCAACTAAATATCTCGGTAGCAAGTTTTTATTATTATTATTTTTTTTACTTAAAATTGCAGGTTATATCAAAATCCGCAGGCAAGGTTGCTCGAATTTTAAGCTAGTGTCACTTTAATATTGTCAACTTCCACATCTATTTCCTCGAAACTGGCCAACTTTTTCTCATCAGGCTTTTTTGTCTTCAATTCAGCAACAATTCAGCTCAAGAGTGGACTTTTGTTTTATCCCTAAATAGTGATTTCGATTTTACAGAATGTTTTTTCGCTCCTCTGAAAAATTCACATTTTATTGGTTATCTGGTTTTGTATGCCACCCTTCAACTGGGTTACATCAGGGATATTGGGATCCCAGATTCCAGGACATCCCAGGTATAAGTAAATTTCCTTCCACAGTATTTAAGACTCAGGTATCTTTAGGTTATTGAAAACTCCCGAAATAGCCTACAATCATTAATCACTATTTCTACATTCTTGTAGTCCCTCTTAACTTCTTTCCAACTCCCTTGAATCCTGGATCTTACTTTATTCTCCCTCAAGATTTTCAGAAACGAAATCAAAAACCTGAGGCAAATTTTTTCCCTCACTCCCTCTCCATTTTATTATATGCTCGAGGTTCCTAACTCTCAGGTGCCGGCGGTGTAAATTCTATCAACGTCTATCGTACTTAGGCTCTGCGCTGGGCACGGTCATACCCCTCTCCAGTACAACTCCACGTGAAAAGTCACGCTCTGCTGGATACAGGGATAGTTTGTCGCGACTATAACGGGTGTCTCTTAGCAACTAAGAGAGAAGAAACAACACCAAACTGTTGTCAAACCCCCTCAGAACCACGATCAAAATCAAACCAAGTCCCCCCCTCAGCCTAAAACCTATCTTCCTCTCCAATCATTCAAACTTCTCCAAAATAGAACAAATTTGCAAAAATATTTGCAAAAATATTTGCAAAATATTTGCAAATATTTGCATTTGCAATATTTGCAATATATATTTGAAATATTTGCAAAAAATCAAATCGAAAAGTTGACCTTTCAAATCATTAGAATCCAAATTCTTCCTTTCCACTAGAACCACCTCCATTTTATGTTGCTAGACATTAGAGTTAGACCACTAGAGAGACTAACACATGGAGTTTTTGCTGCTGGCCTATCGGCTTATTCAGAGCTGAGTCACAGGCGGTTTCTGCCTCTCTCTTTACCTCTCCTCTCTCCTTCTCTCTTTTTCCCACTCCTTATCGTTTGTACCGTTCCCGCTGCTTCCCCCACTCGCCTATCTTCCTCTTTCTAACTTCATGTCCATGGTACGAGTATATATCCCTCAGGAAGGCCCCAGGGATTTATTGAAGATCCCTTTTGAGTTTTCTTTGTCCCCCTTGAGACCTGATCCTCCATCAGATTTTCCGGACTTTCGTCAGCGCTTCCGCATCTCCACGAATTCGATTCTTCACACCTGTTGCTTATTCCCTTTCCTTTCCCTTTGTTTTGAATACTCCATACCTCCCTTGTGTTTTTTTAACTCCTACCTTGCGTCTTTTTTCTCCTTCCCAAAGTCTTTTTACTCCTTCCTGATGTTTTTTACTCCTTCCTGAAGTCTTTTTACTCGGACTAGCGAGTGAGCCTAGCGTGGTCTCCCTTGCTCGCATTCTTTTCTAATTCTCTTTGAGGCTCATCTTTTTGCTTCCCCTTGACGGGTTTCCTTGTCTACCTGGGGTTCTCCCTCTCTGTCCATCCTTAGCTCGGCCGACTGGCTGACTCGCAGGTCGGCCGACCGACTGACTAGTTGGCTGTCTCTACGGCTGGCTGGCCACCTTCCTCTCCTGCAGGTTGCCCGCACCAAGCGGAGAGTTTACCTGGCGTTACCTGGCAGAGTTAGTTAGTTCACTCACGTCACTTCGAGTAACCGGTTCGAGCCTCGGAGCCCTGCACGATCGTACGAGCATCGGCCCCAACATTCGCCGCTCCGTTCACTAACTTCGATCTCGGTACTCCTCTTCCTTCTCCTGCCTTTTTTTACCTCTTTTCCCGTTTCCCTTCATCTCTCTCTGGCGAGTGAGCTTCTTCTGCAGTCCTTTTCCACGGTCAGATCGATCCGCGCTGCACGTTACATCATCGCGAGTATCCATCTCCGGATTTCTAGATAGAGTGACCCAGAGTTCAATGTTGTTCCTCGCAGTTCTCCCAGTGCCAACGCCAACCACTTGATGCCAAAAAACACCAGAGATCAGAACCCAAACCCCGGAAGCAGCCATTCAAGAATCAGCCCATGTCTGAAGCGAGGAATCAGCGGAACCCTGGAGTCCTTCTATCAGGAATCACTCAGTCTCTGAGATCAGCCGAATCCAAGTCATCCAAAGTCGGGAGCCAGACTCTGAGATCAGCCGAATCCAAATCATCCAAAGTCAGGAATCAGCCAGTCTCTCAAAGTCAGGAATCAAAATCACTTTGATGCGGTTGATTTCTGCACTTAAGTGACTCTCGGATTTGACTGATTCCTGACTCTGGAGGCTGCAGGACTCAAGACAGCTGAACTCAAAAATCATCCGGACAGGTATGCTCTTTTACAACTTTTTCATCAAGATCAAAGTCTTCCAGCTTCAACGTTTTTGATTTTTCCATCAGGCTCCTCTATCCAAAATACTTTAATATACAGAATAATCATAGGACTACTTCAGGAGGTCCCTAAGGTGTCTTGAACTTATGTTCAAGTTTGGATTCCTGTATTCCTAAGTAGAAAAAATAACCCCAACCACAGAATCTTAGGATTTAAATTTCAATATGAACCACAGAATACTGCAACATTCCTCTTGCAACACATGTTATCCATTTGCAACTTTCCTGAGCTCTTCATCTCGCGAAGTTGCGACCCTACATTTTTAAAAATCTGTAGTTGGACAAACGGAATACCGGTAGCTTGGGTTCAAATTCAAATAGATCCCGACTGGTTCTTAGGTTCTTTCTCCACCTAGAATTATAGAGGTTAACCACAAGGATTATTCCTTCTAATAGGACCACAATCCCGAGTAGTTTTCAGTCTTTGGGAGTATTGTATCTTTAGGAGTACCTTCGCTTCAAATTCAAATTGATCCCGACTGGTTCTGAGGTTTTTTCTCCACATAGAATTAGAGAGGTTAATCACAAGGATTATTCCCTCTAATAGGACCACAATCCCGAGTAGTTTTCAGTCTTTGGTAGTACTGTACCTTTAGGAGTACCTTCGCTTCAAATTCAAATTGATCCCGACTGGTTCTTAGGTGCTTTCTCCACCTAGAATTAGAGAGTTTAAACACAAGAATTATTCCTTCTAATAGGATGACAATCCCGAATATTTTTCAGTCTTTTGGAGTACTGTATCTTTGGGAGTACCTTCGCTTCAAATTCAAATTGATCCCGACTGGTTCCTCGGTTTTTTCTCCACCTAAAATTAGAGAGGTTAACCACAAGTATTATTTCTTCTAATAGAAAAGATTATTTCTTCTAACCACGAGGATTATTCCTTTTAATAGGACCACAATCCAGAATAGTTTTCAGTCTTTGAGAGTACTGTACCTTTAGAAGTACCTTCGCTTCAAATTCAAATCGACCCCGACTGGTTCTTAGGTGCTTTTTCCACCTAGAATTAGAGAGTTTAAACACAAAAATTATTCCTTCTAATAGGATGACAATTCCGAATAGTTTTCAGTCTTTGGGAGTACTGTACCTTTGGGAGTACCTTCGCTTCAAATTCAAATCGATCCCGACTGGTTCTTAGGTTCTTTCTTCACCTAGAATTAGAGAGACCACAATCCCGAGTAGTTTTCAGTCTTCGGGAGTACTGTACCTTTAGGAGTATCTTCGATTCAAATTCAAATTGATCCCGACTGGTTCTTAGGTTCTTTCTTCATCTAGAATTAGAGAGGTTTATTCCTTCTAATAGGAGCTAAGATAATCCAAGGATTATTCCTTCTGATAGGACCACAATCCCGAGCAGTTTTCAGTCTTTTGGAGCACTGTACCTTTGGGAGTACCTTCGCTTCAAATTCAAATTGATCCCAACTGGTTCTTAGGTTCTTTCTTCACCTAGAATTAGAGAGACCACAATCCCGAGTAGTTTTCAGTCTTCGGGAGTACTGTACCTTTAGGAGTATCTTCGATTCAAATTCAAATTGATCCCGGTTCTTAGGTTCTTTCTCCACCTAAAATTAGAGAGATTAATCACAAGGATTACTCGTTCGAATGGAACTACAATCCCGAGTAGTTTTCTGTCTTTGGGAATACTGCACCTTTGATAGTACCTTCGCTTCAAATTTAAATCGATTCCGACTGGTTCTTAAGTTTTCTCTCCACCTAGAATTAGAAAGGTTAACCACAAGGATTATTCCTTCTTATAGGAAGGATTATTCCTTTTAACCACAATGATTATTTCTTCTAATAGGACCACAATCCCAAATAATTTTCTGTCTTTGGGAGTGCTGTACCTTTGGGAATACCTTCGAATCAAATTCAAATTGATCCCGACTGGTTCCTAGGTTCTTTCTCCACCTAGAATTAGAAAGGTTTACCGCAAGGATTATTCCTTCTAATAGGACCACAATCCCGAGTAGTTTTCAATCTTTGATACTGTACCTTTGGGAGTACCTTCGCTTCAAATTCAAATTGATCCCGACTGGTTCTTAGGTTCTTTCTCCACCTGAAATTAGAGAGGTGGAGAAAGAGTCTTTGGGAGTACAAATCTGGTTATTACTAACCAGATTACTACCAGAGTACAAATCTGGTTATTACTAACCAGATTTGTACTCCCAAAGACTGAAAACCACTGGACGTCAGAAAAACCACAACCTTGTGTAATTGAAGAACATTTGTAGAAGTTGATCCCCAATCTGTAACTTACCAGAGCTCTTCATCTGGTGAAGTTCAGAGGTGAAAAAACCGGCCCTAATCTGATCAGGCTTCGCATATAGTTGAGATAGTCCGAGGAATTTCTTTGGGTTCTTCTTTTCCCCTCTTTTCAAGGGAGGAAGAGTCATCGCTTGATGGACTCTGGAGAGGAAAGATAGAATCACTCTGACTCTTGGAGCGACGCAAATTGAGGGCGAAGAGGAGAGATTCTGCGGGAATCGTTTCGCGTTGGAAAGTTTACGACTCGTAACCAGTGTACTTCTTGCGATTGTGGATTACGGGCAGATGAAATGTTCCTCAGTGGGAACGTAATGTAAAGAGAGGAGCAGGAATCGCGTCCTAAGGTAGAGAAATTGCATCCTCAGGTACAGGAATTACATCCTTAGGTACATGAATTGCGTCCTGAGGTATGCAAAGAGATTTTTTAAGTTGGATGACTCCTTGCAGATATAGGAGTTACGAGGCTTGTATTTCTGCAGCCTGCAAGTTGCGAGGCGAGCAGCAGCTGGGGGGCGTTCTTCAGGGTCGAATTTCAATGCCTCTGAACCCTGCGATTCAAATTTTTTTTGATATTTCAAAACCCAAGGTCTCTAGTTCATTTTTAGCTGGTGCTGTTTACAATTTGACCTTGTGTTTATGACTTTTGTGGAAACAAATTCCGCTTGGTTACATAAAATTGTGAAGAGATTTTGTTCCTGTGTTGGTTCTTGGTTGCATGTAATTTTTATATTCCAATGTTAGCGTCCCTGACGTGTACTTTTTTGGGAATGTACAGATGCTTTGGAGTTCTTCAGCCTTCGCTGAATTAAAATAAGTCTTCGGTATAAAACTGATGTCAAAATCCTTCTTCGGTATAAAACTTCGGTATATAACTTCTTCGGTAATAGAAAAACAAATTGAGGTCATGTGCTGCGTTCTACTTCTTGGACCAATTTAAATCAAAAAAGTCTGCTGCTCGCTTGAGAATTGTTTTTATCTAGTTTTCGTGCGCGAAATCTGGGACTCGAAACTAGGAAAAGAAAATTGGTGTTGTGAAATTTAAAATATGATGATGAGAATGTAAAAATTAAGATTTGATTGTACAAAAGGCGAATGGTCATTTCTAAATACTTATAATTTAATCTAATATGATTTTTTCAGAATTTACGAAAGATTACACTGTTTTATAGCTAAAATTTAAGAGTAGAGAGTTCTGAATTAATCTTCGGAAACTACCCTAGAACTTTAAAAACTACTTGAAACTTCTGGAGTTACGGTGAGAGGATAGAATTGAAAATCAATCCCGATGAATTCCATTTTTGGACTATCTTTTTCAATCCGTCAGCAGCAACCGAAAATGAGGAGAATTCAATCCCTCTGAAAGTTTAGAAAATTTTTTTAACTGAAAATTTTGGAATTTAAAAAATTTGTTTAGTGAATCAGTTAGATCAGGTCGAGGACCTACCAAAATTTTTTACGTTTTTGTGTATCCCTCTATTAAATGCCTCATAGAATCTTATAGAAATGGACAAAAGGATATATAAAACCATATAGAGCCGTATAGAATTTATAAAACTTCTATATGCCTCTATATGGTTCTATATATAGAACCATATAGAGCCACATAAAATTTATAAAATTTCTATATTTCTATTCTATTTCTATATATGTATAAATTTCTATATACCCTTTTGTCCATTTCTATAAGATTCTATACGGAATTTAATGGAGGGATCTCTTACCGTTTTTAAGATATCTCAAAATTTGTAGAATCCAAAATTTTGGAGTTTTGAAATTGTTTTTAATGAATCAGTTTAACGAATCAGATGAAATTTTATCCGTTTTTGTGTCTCTTTTACTGTTTTCGAGATATTTAAAAATTTTTTAAATTAAAATTTTAACACCCGATAAAAAGATTAAAAAGGCATTGAAAAGTATTCAGAATAAATGCCGTCATTACCGGAGGTATATTGTGGAATTGATTGGGTTTCATTCTAAGAGGAAACTCAGTGCTATCGCTGGATAGAAAGGAATAGGCCAAAAAATTCTTGCTTTTACTTTTAGGGTACACAAATTTTTCAATCCTTTTTAATTCTGGCCTTCTTACCGGGTATTCTTATAATTATAGAACAAATCCATTTCAAATTATGTAGGCCGGCGTGTGACATGTTCAGGATTGGCTTGCCAATGAAATATGTTTTTTGTACGTAGAAAATAAGGGGAAACGTATTTTTTAAATTAACATAGCATAATTTTTACATTTTTTACGAATATTTTAAAATTTTAAGGATAAAATGAGTTTTTTGGAAATTTTACTTTAAAAACCTTGTCAATTTTGCAATTTTCGAGATGTTAAGGTTTTTCATGTTTCAGTTTATACAGTTTCTTGCACTCTTTCAAAATCCACAAGAAAAGTTAAAAAATAATAAAAAATAGTAAAGTTATTTCAATTTTTTGGAAAAAATAAAAAAAGTTTTTTCAAAAACCCCACCTTTTTTCTCTGAAATTTTTAGGAATAATAGGTACTAATATAGTCTACTTATCATAAATTTTCCATTTAGGATTTTTTGTTTTTCGAGAAAAAAAAATTAATTTAGATTTTTTTTCAAAATCTTGTCATTTTTGTAATTTTTGAGATATTAAGGTTTTTCTTATTTCAGTTTATACAGTTATCTGCACTCTTTCGAAATCCATCCAAAAAATTCAAAAATAATAAAAAATATTAAAGTTATTTCGATTTTTTGAAAAAAATAAAAAAAGTTTTTCTCGAAAACCCCACCTTTTTTTTCTGAAATTTTTAGGAATAATAGGTACTAATATAGTCTACTTACCATAAATTTCCGATTTAGTATTTTATTGTTTTTCGGGGGAAAAAAATTAAAATTTATCTTGTTTATTTCTATTGACTTAATTTAGATTTTTTTCAAAACCTTGCCATTTTTGGGATTTCTGAGATTTTAGGGTTTTTCTTATTCCAGTTTGTCAAGCTTTTTCCACTCTTTCGAAGCCGATGAGAAAAACCAGAATAAAAAATGGTAAAGCTATTTTGATTTTTTGAAAAATTAAAACACGAAATTTTATTAAAACAGCTATTTTTTTGTTTGAAATTTTCAGAAGTGATAGGTAATATATATTCAAGTCGGACTGTCTTTTTTTCGCGGGAAAACAACACCGATTCGTGTGATATTTTTTTTTTTACTTCAGAGTATTTATTTACGATTCGACTTTACCGTTGGAATAATCCTGTCAAAAGTCGAGTACAAATTCTAGTTGTAATATTGGGTAGTGTCTGTTGTACTTTAGAGTTTTTAATGTTTTAAACAATTATCATGTCTGCGAAAAGTGTTTTTTCAGAGAACAGATTAAAATGTCCAAATTATGAAAAAATGCATAAAAAGGTTTTGATAAAATTTCGAGTTTTAATTTTTTTTAAACTCAAAATAGCTTTACCATTTTTTATCTTTTCTTGTTTTTTCTTATCGTTTTCGAAAGAGTGAAAAAAACTTGACAAACAAGAAGCAGAAAAATCTTAAATTCTCAAAAATTGCAAAAATGGCAAGGTTTTGAAAAAAAATCGAAATTAATTTTTTCTCCCGAAAAACAAAAAATACCAAATTTGAAATTTATGCTAAGTAGACTTTATTAGTACCTATTATTCCTAAAAATTTCAGAGAAAAAACAGATGGGGTTTTCGAGAAAAACTTTTTATTTGTTTCAAAAAATCGAAATAACTTAAATTTTTTATTATTTTTGAATTTTTTTGGGTGGATTTCGAAAGAGTGCAGATAACTGTATAAACTGAAATAAGAAAGACCTTAATATCTAAAAAATTACAAAAATGGCAAGGTTTTGAAGAAAATCTAAATTAATTTTTTTTTCTCGAAAAACAAAAAAATCCTAAATGGGAAAGTTATGGGAAGTAGACTATATTAGTACCTATTATTCCTTAAAATTTCAGAGAAAAAAGGTGGGGTTTTTGAAAAAACTTTTTTTTATTTTTTCCAAAAAATCGAAATAACTTTACCATTTTTTATGATTTCTTAACTTTTTTATTGATTTTGAAATAGTGCAAAAAACTGTATTAACGTAAATAAGAAAAACCTTAATATCTCAAAAATTACAAAAATGACACGGTTTTGAAGAAAAACCGAAATTAATTTTTTTCCTTCGAAAAACAAAAAAATACCAAATTTGAAATTTATGCTAAGTAGACTTGATTAGTGCCTATTATTCCTAAAAATGTCAGGGAAGAAAAAGGTGGAGTTTTTGAGAAAAAGTTTTTTAATTTGTTTCAAAAAATTGAAATAACTTTAATACTTTTAAATATTATTCTTAAATTTTTTTGGAGAATTTGCAGAAAACTTTATGAACTGAAATAAGAAGAACTCTAATTTCCAAAAAATTACAAAAATGGCAAGGTTTTGAAAAAAATCTATATTAATTTTTTTCTCCTGAAAAACAAAAACAAAAATACTAAATGGAAAATTTATGGAGAGCAGACTATATTTGTACCTATTATTACTAAAAATTGCAGAAAAAAAATAGATGGGGTTTTCAAGAAAAACTTTTTTTATTTGTTTCAAATAATAGAAATAATTTTACTATTTTTTATTATTCCTTAACTTTTTTATGGATTTTGAAAGAGAGCAAAAAACTGTATGAACTAAGAGAAACTTTAATCTCTCAAAAATTGCAAAAATGGGAAGGTTTTGAAAAAAAAACCGAAATAAATTTTTTTCTCTCGAAAAACAAAAAGTTACCAAATTTGAAATTTATACTAAGTAGACCATATCAGTACCTAGTATTCCTAAAAATTTCAAAGAAAAAAAGATGGGGTTTTCGAGGAAAACTTTGTTTATTTTTTTAATTGAAATAACTTTACCATTTTTGATTAATTCTTAAATTTTTTCATGGATTTTGAAATACTGTAAAAAACTGTATAAACTGAAATAAGAAAAACCTTAATATTTCAAAAATTGTAAAAATGGCAAGGTTTTTAAAGTAAAATTTCCAAAAAACTCATTTTATCTTTAAAATTTTAAAATATTCGTAAAAAAATGTAAAAATGTCGCTATGTTAATTTAAAAAAATACGTATCTCCTTATTTTCCACGTAAAAAAATATTTCATTGACAAGTCAATTCTGAACATATCATCCGCCGACCTGCATGATTTGAAATGGATTCGGTCTATAAATAAGAGTCCAATTTGTTTTTGACAAAAGAAATGTACGTTTCGATTCTAATAATATCGAATGTTTTACGATTTGGTGGCTGCAGTTTAAATATTACGATTTGGTTATTGCAGTTTAAATATTACGATTCGGTTGCTGCAATTTAAATATTACGATTTGATTCTATATAAATTTACGATTTGGGTTTTCCAAGTTGAAGCTTTTATCGCCTTGTCTGTGGTAAATATTCTGAAGCCTTGGAGTCCTGAAGGTTTTTCACCTCTGGAATTCTGCACTGAATAAAAATTCTGTCGGTTTACTGATTTTCTGAAAAAAAAAGAAAAACGTTAGGTTATGTAACATCTTTTTAAGCCTGAATTTCCATTCAAGTGTTTTCCAACTTTAGTTTTTTCGGAACTGTTTTTTCGTTAGTTAGTTAGTTTTTCGGAACTGTTAAATTCAAATAGAAGATATAGGAAACTTAACGAGGATTAGTTATTGAATTGGTTATTAAACGTCAGATGAGAAATTCAACTGTAATCCTTTCTTCGGAATATAATCTTAATTCTCAAACAGAATACATTTATATGTCTAATTTGCTTATTTTAGACAGAATCGAAAATTAGAAAAATCGACTTATTAGTCGACTTATTTTAAAAGAATCGACTCAACTTGATTTCTAATATAGTTTTTAATACTAATTTCTAATACAGTTAATTAATTAGACATAATTAATTTAAGATGTTCCTGACAAATCGCGGTATATCAACACAAGACTTTATATCTTCTGCTGAAAAGATGCGCGCGAAGTTTGAATCAGAATCAGGTCAAATTAAAAAAACAACTTTCGCTATCGACATTTCGCATAATCTTGGGCGTTCGTGCTGCTGGAAAAGGCATTTTTCCACAAATCCTGATCCTTATTCATTGACTCGGGGCCGCTCACGATTCCGGGAGCAATAATATCGCATCGTGCTTCTCAAGAAGATTTCGAAAGTCACGCTGCCGGAGTATCGGATATCTCGAGAGCCGCTTGGTATTTTATTGTTTTCAGTTTCTCTTTCTTCTTGTCTTTTCATTCGTCTCCCACTCAACTTCGGCTTTGATTCTTCGTTTCTCTCTCACCGACGTTGCGTCACCGTGAAATTGCGCCTTTGATACGGCGTTAGCCATTAGTGAACTTTCAAGTCCCTCGAAAAAGAAGAGAAAAAGGCAAAAAAAGAAAAAGAATGAAGAAAAATGAGAAATAACGCGCCCAAGTTTTTTTTACCCCTCGCTTCGATTCCAGAAGCCTTTAGAGCCGGATTCACACTTTGGCGCGCCGAAGCGCGGCGAAGCGACATTTTTCCCTCCCCTGCCATCCTTCGGAGTTGTTCGCTTCCGCCTCGCGCGAAACAAGTGCCGTGAGATTGTACACGGGAAAAAATAAATTTCGCTTCGTTGCGCTCCGCCGCTTCCAAGTGCGAATACACCGGAAGCGACATTACCTGATCGCGAACTTTGAAAATCTCTTTCCGGATCACTTTACCCAACCTTTTAGTTCCATTACTCAAGAGGGTGTTGACAAATCCACCATCAAATGAATTTGTCAAGTGTTGACAAATCCACTTGTTGGTGGATTTGTCAACAACAACAAATCCACCAACAAGTGTACAAGCTGTGTACAAAATTACTGTCTTTCCTAACTATAATGAATAATAATTTTAGAAGATTTCTGAATTATCATTTGGGTAGGTAAAAACAGATAGGGTTGCCAGGGCCGGCCAACCATATCACTCACTCTCTAGCACGTTACGTCACATTCTATGAGAGAGAGTAAGAATACCGAGCCTGCCCTGGCAACCCTAAAAACAGAATAAAATTATTTTTGAATACTAATTTTGTTTTAAATTGCCAATGGCGTCCTGAAGTTCATCCACTATCATTTTTAATCTCCCTAATGTGGAACCATTTCGATTCACCCAAATTTTTAATTCTCCCAAAGTTTATTTTCCCCAAAAATTGAAATAAAGAAGTACAAGTTTGTAAAATTGGAGTGCCCGTTATTAAAAGTCAATGAAGTCGGTAATGACGATATTAAAAAACCAATGGATGTCGCTCCATCAAAACACTCCTTGAAATTAAGGCTAATTATATTAATTGCAGATCATATATTTCACGAAGAGAAATAATCAGTTCCACAAATTTTAAGTTTTGTTAGTGTTTTTCAACGAAAATTTATATTTTTAAAGAAAAATCATTACCCCTTAATGGAAAATTACAAGTTCACAAAATTTGAGGTTATGTTACCGGGTTTCGAGGGAAATTAATATTTTTATTGAAGTCATTACTTCTGGATGGAAAATTGAAAGTTCGTAAAATTTTAGGTTATGTTAGGGGTTTTTGACGAAAATTAATGTTTTTATAGAAATATTAGTACTTGATGAAAAATTACCCTTGTGAAAATAAGTACCAGATTAAGACCACGTTTATATAGGCATACACAGCAGGTATAAAGCTTGGTCTAAAAGTGATCTGAAAGTTGTATATTATGGACGCCAGAAGACCACCAAAATTTTGACCAGTGCAAGTAAAATCGGCAACTGGATCCTGCCGGTCTATCCTGATCGTCATAAAACCGAAGGATGCTAATCCCCATAGAAATTAGGCTCTATTTCACTAGTCTAAAAGTACTGCAGACATAAACTGACTGGTACATAACAACATAAGATCAAAGTTGATATTTTCCTAGTTTAAAAGTGGTATTAACTTAGTATATATTTTCACAAGGGGTTGATGAAAAATTTGTTGAAAAATTAAAGTTTGTAAAATTTTAGGTTATGTTATGGTTTTTTGAAGGAAATTAATACTTTTATAGAAATATCAGTACCTTTTGATGGAAAATTACAAGTTTGTAAAATTTTAGTTTATGTTAGGGTTTTTCAACGGAAATTAATGTTTTTATAGAAATAATTGTACCTTTTGATAGAAAATTAAAGCTTGTAAAATTTCAGGTTATATTAGGGGTAGGGTTTTTCGTAGGCTTGCCAGGGCCGGTTTAGTTTTCTTACTCTCATAGAATGTGACGTTACGTACTTGAGAGTGAGTGAGGCGGTTGGCTGACCCTGGCAACCTTAGTTTTTCGAGGGAAGTTAATATCTTTATTGAAAAATCAGTAACTTTTATGGGAATTTGTAAGTTTTTAAAATTTTAGGTTATGTTAGGGTTTTTCCCGACACGCTACTTGCGCGACACCGCTCCGCGGTGTCGCACA